>JADLZK010010661.1:0-84271 GCA_015847255.1 Hyparrhenia diplandra | reverse complement strand
AAGGAATGTCAACAAGCATTTCTGACGCCGTTGCGAGGAAGGCATTGTGAAAAAAAAAATAAACTAGGCTGGCTATGAATATGAACTGTGTGCGTGGCTACCATTTTGCTCATACCGGGGCTAATCTTTTATGTTTTCTCTGTTGTGGATGAAAGCGAGGATAGTGTATGTCGGGTTTTCTCTTTGCCGGAAAACTTCATCTCCGATCGAGGCACTCCTAAGGAAGAACAGGGTCTCGTGCACGCTTCTTCTTCGGCCGGAACCCCGACAGTCGAAACCGACATCCACTGCACCTTTTTTTATCTCAAAAGCCATGACCCGGAAATTCATTTGTAGCGATTTCTCTACTCCCAGCTACACCAACGTGCTCGGGCCGGTGGTGAATGTGGCGATAAAAACTTTGAATCTGCGCGCTGGGCTGATCACCGTGGTGCGTGCCGGTCCATTCTGTGGATTGCCTAGCGAGACGCCAACGCTCATCTCCAACACTTCCTTGAGCTATGCGACACCATCGTCATCAGGGCGTCGAACCCGACGTTATCGGACTCCGCCTGTTTCCTTTCTCCCTTGTGGGGATGGCGAAAGTGGTTCTACAAGGACAAGGAAGTCGTCGCGTCAGTATGGGCCAAGTGCTCGCGGCGTTCGCTAAGTTCTTCCCCATGGGCAAAACCAATGACCTGAGGGGAAGGATCGCCCAACTTCCGTGAGAATTCAATGGAACCCATTTGGATGGTGGGAAAGGCCGCAAGAATACATTCTAGCATGCCCGCATCACGGATGGAGAAACCCGTCGTGGTGCTCGAACTTCTACAATGGTCTTACGCCATATCGGCGGGGCACCTCGACGCGCCGCCGGTGGCGCATTTCTATCACTCACCATAGATCAGGCAACAGCCCCGACACAAAATGGTGGCAAATCGAGCCGAGGCGAAGACGAGCCCTAGCCAAAAACACAAAAAGGCATGCATACCGTGAAGGAGGCGGATATGCTTGCCGCGAAAATGGATCTTCTGCTGAAGAAGCCGGAAGAGCGCAGCACAGACTCAACTACCCAAAGAAGACCCAATTTACGCCACGCACGCTCACATGACTGTGAGACGTGTGGTGAAGTTGGCCACCAGAGATAACTCGCGAGACCCGCGGAAGAAGCTGCATTCATCAACAACGGCCGCGGGTATCGCCAACCCCTCAGCGAGGGGCGGAATAACCAGTCAGGCCACCATTCCAAGGTAACCAGGGGGTACAACTCCAATTACAACCCGGTCAACCATCATTAAAGGACCCGATGCTGGACCAAGCCAAAATTAACGAAAACCTCACCAAAAGATGAGCCATCAAGACAAGATCCTTGAGGGAGTGAGTAATAAGCTCGAGGGGTTGGCGTCGGTATGAAGAATCAGCTAAGCTTCAATAAAATGATAGAACCACGCCGGCCCGATTGCCGCCCAAGTGCCGATTAATCGACTTCGGGGAAGGATCCCGGGGCAACCTGAGGTCCCACACGAGTCGATTAACATGATATCTCGAGGCTCGCCAACCCGGTGAGCTAAAAGAAGATCCCGTGGACTCGCCATTTATTGCCAAGAAGGGAGACCACGGGCGTCCGATCATTAGTCGTGCCATTGGCCCCACAACCGCCAATGCATTTTGTGACTTGGGGGCGATATCAACGTGATGTCCAAGGCCACCTTCCGACGAGAATCCATGGAGGGACACTTGCTCCCGCAAGATTTGTCCTCCGGATGGCCGAGATCAAACAACACGGCGGCGAGGGGAGTTCTCGAAGACATGTTGATTAAAATCCAAGATGAGTACATCCCTGCGGAGACTTTGTGGTCCTAGACATGGGCCCAAAGAGGATGTGTCTCTCTCTTGGGGAGACCATTTCTCTATCACGGCCAAAGCCGACATCGGTGCGGGGAAGGGCTTCATCGTCTTCCATGTCGAGACAAGGCGGTAAAGTGCCCATTCATCGGGTACAAGCAACAACACACCGGCTATCATCATCATCAAAACCGGTGTGGAGTGTTGGAGGATCGACTCGAAACCCCGAGGGCGGTACTCTCCGCCGATGTGAGGGGAAAGTCGACAGGCGACTATAACTAACCCCGCCCTAAAGAAAAAAAAAATGGGATATATTTAAAAAAAAAATGTGTTTTATAAAATATTTTATTATCAAAATTAACAAAAAATATTTATTACATAAAATCTATAAGTAAATATTTTTTGAAAACTAAAATAAAAAGTCTTCATAAATAAAATAAATTCTTTCATGAAAAATAAAGAAAAAATATTTTCTACATAAAAATTATATACAAAAATATTTTTAAAAATAATTTTTCTATTTAAAAATAAATTTATATTTGAAAATTTTTGGAGGAAATCAAAAAGGGGAGAAAACGGTCGAACCGGTGCGAGCAAACAAGCGGGCACGAACTTTTAGGATGACCGTTGTGCCCGCCGCCAAAGCACGGCAGCAGAGGCCTCGGGCGGGGTGCGCTACAAGACCCTCTGTGCGCCGCACCTGTGCTGGCGCCCTTGCTTCTCGCCGCCAACGGCTCCTAGCCGTTGTGTGGAAAACGCCCCCGGCGTTGGCTCGGCTATAAATAGCCCAAGCACCGGTGTGAGAGCACCCACCTCTTATTTTCACTCTCTCTCACTCTCACACTCTCTACCACTTGTTCTACACTCCATTTTCTCCACCAAAAATATTATGCCGAGCAAGAACACGGTGTGAAAGCTCATACTTTCATCTAACCCTTTGCACACCCAAGGTCTTGCTCAATCATTTTTGCAGAAGCCATGAAGAAAAGTCGGGAAGATCTTTAGCGGGTTGAGGCGGTCGTCAAGACATAGCTCACGACAAACAAGCACAAGCTCCGCCCTCAACCCGACGATCTCGAAGGCTCCCCATGCAAGAAGACGCCGCACCCGTCGGGGAGGAAGAAGCTCAAGCTCACCCGACAATCGACGGCCGACGCCAGCCGTACCTCGACATCCGTGGAGATCGGGGAGATGCAAGCATATCTCCTACTCAAGGACCGTGTGTTCCAACACACGCCCGAATCGACCCCGAGCTCCTCGACCAAAACAAAAATGGATGATGAATTCCATATCCTTTGGAGAGCGCCGGGTGGCAGGATATTCCCCCCCCCCTTGAGGAGGAAGGTTCTCGCCTCTCGACAATACAGTTCTTGTGCACTCTAGTAGAGGACCAGCTAGAATTTCTTTCCGCCTTTTTTGGTACACTTTATCATGTCATGTGGGCGGACCTAGCTCGTCACTGGGGTTTCAGCTATAGATGTGCACTAAACATAGATGCTGCTCTTCCCGGCTTTGTCAGAAACCACTTTTGGGAGGAGATATCCGGTGCTCATGAGGCCGGTACTTTCAAACCTCGCCACTCACAGATCCAGCACCCATCACTTAGATATATCCATCGCTGGATCTCGTTGACTTTGTTTCCTAGACACGGGGTTAGATGGGTGAATGAGGTTGAATTAAAATTACTCTATGCTATTGTCCACAAGGAAAAAGTAGCTCCGATGGTAGAGATGTGCAGGAACTTTTTACATATTATCACAAAAGTTGTTGTTCTGTCACTGCACATCTCTTATCACACGCCTACTTCGCGATTGGAGCTTTGGATAATCGGCCAGAGATAGAGTACATTTCCACACCGGGATTTTTGGACTGTTGCGCAGCTTGTGCAGGGGGCACTTAGTTAAGATTTTACCATCTCGGCGAGCTTGGTCATCTTTTCCCGGCTATGTAACTATAGTTCGGTTACCTAACCCGGACTTACGGTTGTATAAAAAGCCGTACTAACATTTGAGCTCGAGATGGCGATAGCTTGCGCAGAAAGATACCCCTATCGGTTCCTCACGCAGTGTCGAGAGACCGAGGCTCGGATCCTCCCCCATGGCCCCTACTTCACGCCACAGGCCCAGCCACGGCCTACACCGGTGTTCCAGGCGATGGCCTCATCCTATGGGGACCCCGGGGATAATACCCGGGTATGATCCGAGGTGGGAGCCGCCGCCTCGGTTTCCACCCGGCACCATCAGAGTGGCCTGAAGGAGATACAGCGGCATGGAGGGCCAACAGATTTGACTTTAACGACAAAATCCGATGATATGCCCCCACCCGGTCCGGCCGCAGGCCACCACAAAGGGTGGAGGCCATCGGTATCCAGCCTGCGGCACCTCGGCGTCCGCACTAGGAACATTGAGCACACGCTCAATACCCATGTGCAAAACACCGGCACAGTGGCGCAGAATCTGGAGAGCGGCGGTCGGCAGAGGGACCCAATTGGAGTCCAACATGGCTACCGCAACGCACGTGAGGAAGCATTCGAGGTACCAAGGCTTCGATCCTCGATCGGTAGGCCTCCAGATAGCTTGGGGAGGACCCCCGCGGTATCATTGCATTGCATATTTATTTCCATCAAATTTTATTTCATTTTAGCATGTTTAAATTTTAGCAATCTTGCATTGAAAAAAAAAAAAAATAGAATAAGTAGCTCTTCTATGTGCCTTAATGTTTATACATATGAGCTATAAAAATATTTAGTCTTAGTCCCTTGTTGAAATGATGAATAGTTGCTCTGTCTTATGCTTTGCACATGCCTAGTTTATAATTCGAATTTCTCTAAAGTTTGGGTTTAGTGGCTAAGTCTAAAAACTCATCCCGAAAAACCCGATTCATGTGGGTTGCATAAGCTCTATCTAGTCTAAGTTGTTGCCAATCATGATATGGTACAAATGGATTTGCTATGATTTCGTCCAAAAAGAGAAACTTGACATCCGGGAATCTACTTTTAAAGAAAAGAGAAATGATATGGGCTATGCTAAAAAAAGAAAAAAATGAGATGAAATATGGACAAGTGTCCGAGGGGCGAGTAGAGCCCACATCTCTAAAAAAAAAAGAAAGAGAGGAAATAAAAGACAAAAGTCTAGGGCGAGAAGAGCCCACCTCTCCAAAAAAAAAAAAATAATATAGCAATAAAAGCCCATACTTTCTCGGAAAAATAAATATTATCTAACTAAATAGATCCCTGATAAGAAAGTTGATCAAAAGGATGAATGATAAGTATTTCTGTTATAACCGTTCTATCGGCAACCGCCAAGACTTTGAGAAAAGCTAAAAAGCCCCGCTACGATGAAAGGTAATAAAGGGTGGCAAAAGATGTGCCATTTTATTCAAACTCTAGTAGAAAATCCTATTATAACCCTGGCACTTGTAAAACATAATCGGCATAGTAGCAACTCTCGATCCACAACCAAGTACTTATCTCTTTTTTGCTCGAGGACGCCAAAAGGGTAAGCTTGGGGAGTTTGTTGACCGGTCACCAACGACATATTTTTCCCTGTCAACTTACTACCATAAAGGGAGTAAAACTATACCTTTTATACTCATATGCATTTATCACTAATAAAATTCCACTTGTAGTGTCTAGTATTTTATTTTGCAGATTTATAATAAAAGCAAGTGGAAAATTGACCAAAGTACGCCATCCGGAAAGCGCATTATTGCAAAACACAAGCCCGAGAGCAAATCGACCCAAAACATCAAAATTGGGCCGAGCCAAGCCCGGCCCCACAACTTTTCAAGACGAAGGAAGACACCCCACCGAGACCCGGGCGGGGCCGAGCCCCTGGGGGTGCGCGCCACCACCTGGGCGGCGCACCCTCCCCGAGGCGGTTTCGCCCAACCTCGGGGAGGCGGTTCGTGCACCCGCCAAATGGGGATTCCCGCCGTGGGATGGTCGGTTTGCTCAGATTAGGAAGGTTTTACAGGTCGGTTTTGGTGTAAATTAGCATTTAGGCCCCTCCTCCAAGTGTATAAGTAGTCCCCTCTCCTCCTCTCTCAACACACACCACTTGGAATCCAAAGAAACCAGCAATCTTCGTCTCTCTACCACCTCTACCTCTCTCTCTTCTTCTACTTCTTCTTTCTTCTTCTTCTTAGTTCTTGGTTAGCACTTGGAGTAGAAGAGCTACAAGGAGGGCTTGTCTCCTAGAAGAAAGTGCCTTGGTAATATATCTTCTCTATGGAGCATTCTTCTATTTACAAGTCTTACATCTATGTTCTTGGCCTAACTTATGAACTAGAGTATAGTCTTATTCATGTTCTTGTGTTGGTATATGAACTAGCATATAGTTTACATATCATAATCTTGACATGTTCATCTCAGTTCTTCATCGATCATCATATGCAAACGGATCTAAGCATGGTTAGGTCTAGGATATCGGGGGAGACCCCACTGCAAAAAGGATACTACCGGTCACACAGGTCAACTAGGCTCGAAAATATAACTTCGACAACCGTCCCTCTCCTCTAAGAGAGCTCTCCCCTCGACTCTACCCCTTCACTCCAATGGGCTTAGGCCCTCATTAGTAGTAGAGAGATCGGCGGAGGAGAGATGTGAAGGGCTGAGAGCGGGGGAAGCGCCGGACTTGTCGGTGTCTCCCCAACCTTGTACCTCGGTGGATTCGGACTTGGCTCCTTTACGGGATCTTGGCTAAGTAAGCTTCCACGGTTGGCTAAGATAATCTTTATTGTCTTTTGTTTATCCACGATTTATCTACTTGTTTGCGGGATCGGTAGCTGTACCTTCGGGTCAGGACTCTAGTGGTGGAACCCTTTGACCGGGGAACCTGGCAAACACTAGAGTGATAATCACTAGCGTAGACGTGGTGTTTGGGCTAGCGGTTTTCTACCTTTTGTGGCGCATCCCACGGTTGAGGGGGTAGGCGGCTTGGTCGTGACAAGCCTTGTCCGTCCCTTGAAATCCCCCCACGTTCGGGTGTGGCGTAGTGCTAATTGCCGGAAGCTGCCCGGTTGGGCGTTGGCGGTGCCCCCGGTGAACAAGTAGCTCAAGACGGCAACCATAGACCCTAAAGGTGTAGGGACCCTTCTCGATAATCCTCCCCGTCTTTGGCTTTGTGTGTCCTTGGGCGAACTAGTTAGGAGAGAGTACCTCCGTTCCCTGTGGAAAATACGATACCCTGAATATTTCCGGGTGAAAGCTACAACGACAATTCTGTACGCTTGCGGATTCTTCTGCGATGTTAAGAAACGTCAACAATGGAGCACAGCTCCAGCTAAGGAATCTTCCTCTAACATGAAACCTTCAAAAGAATGGTTAATGGAGGTAAAACGTTCTTCTGAAGCAATTCAGATTCTTTCACCTTCCACGACCATACCTTGTTCATTACGAGGAAATTCCTTAGATGCCCTACACAACGCCACAATCGAGGCCAATATCATGTCACAATATCTTGCGGAAACCCTTTTGGGTAATATGCCGCTAGCCTCGACCGATAGACTCTTCATTTTGGTATTTTTGTTTTAAAAGGATACTACCAGTCACACAGGTCGACTAGGCTCGAGATATAACTCGACAACCGTCCCGACAACGGCGCTGAAAATGCTTGTTGGTGTTTCTTACGCACACGAGAAATCCGCAAGCGCACGGAAATACCGTTGTAGCACTTCACCCGGTGAGTAAGCGGGTATCGTATTTTACACAAGGACGGTCGCTGCGCAGAGCTTTTCCGGTCCAGTGTCAACCTAAGGCAAGGGTATGTTTTCTAAGAGTAGCAAGGTATCTATAGGCTAAGTTTTTCGAGGCGGTGATTTCTAGAGTCTGCTTTGTACTTACTTTGGGCACCGCCAACGCCCAACTGGGCGCCTTCCGCAATTATTAGCACTGCGCCACACCCGAACGTGGGGGGATTTCAAGGGGCCGGACAAGGCTTGTCACGACCAAGCTGCCTACACCCTCAACCATGGGATGAGCGCAAAAAGGTAGGTGAACGCTAGTCCAAACACCACGTTTGCACTATTGGTCACGATTCTTGATGTTGGCCAAGGTTCCCTGGTCAAAGAGTTCCTTCACCAAGAACTAACACTCTTAACGAGACAATCTACCAATCCCGCAAGTCTACAACAGCTAAGAAATATACGAAGGAAATTAAGTAGGCTGCAAGATAATCACAAGACTCCTTACCAAAGTGTAAGTAGCTTGCAGAGGTACAAGCCAAAGCGGGTACCGACAAGTCCTAAGACTCCGTCCTCCTAGGAACCGGGAGAACAGAGGGGCAAACCGGCAACTCCGGATAGAAAGAACAAAGCTCCTTTCTAGCTTTTCCCTCTCACTCTCTAGAATTAGAAAGATATAGAAGAAGTAGAAGAAGAAGAACTAATTCTACTCTCTTGCACAAGTGAACTGGTTTCTCCTTTGAATTATTGTGTAGAGAGGTGAAGGAGGGAGCTATTTATACACAAGAGGGAGGGGCCTAAGTGCTAAAATCACCAAAACCGACCTAGGAAAACCTTCCATATCCGCCAAACCGACCATCCAACGTCGGTAGTGTCCGTTTTAGAAGGTAACAAACCGCCTCCCGAAGATGGGCCCCGAATCGCCTCGGCCGAGGTGCGGCCGCACCAGTGGTGCGCTACGCACCTGCCGGGGCCGGCCTGGCTCGGGCTTCGGCAGGCTGGGCCTCCTTGCTGTGAAAAGTTGTCTGGTGGTCTTGGCCCGGCCTGGTTTTGACGTTTTGTCCCGATTCTTGTTTGGGCTTGCCATTTGCTTCTTTGGGCCTTTTTCTATTTATTGATTTTATTTCTTTTTCTTTGTATTTTTGGCCCAAAGTGATCATTCTTGAGTTGGTACCTGCAAGTCCAAATAAACACCAAAACTTTGGAATATGTTAGTTGAAATCCCTATTTCTAGGTTGTTTTGGTGTTATGTTGACGGTGTTTAATTTGCAGTTGGTTACCGTCAACAAACTCCCCCACACTTAGCCCTTTACTCGTCCTCGAGTGAAGGCACAGGGACTAAAGTGGTTCAATCTCCAAGATGTAAGCTTGCATACAGGTTATTCCGAGCCTCACCTGCCTTGTGAGCATTCATGGTGGCTACCAAGCTATCTTAGAACAATTGAGCAATGGAATAGCATGAACTTCTATCTTCTTGCTATTACTCATGCGCAAAGACTTGGTAAGTTTTTGAATTTTTGAAAGAAATAGCATTGCTCTTTATGGTATTGACTCTCACAAAGTCACTCTTGTTTGAACTTTCCTCTCAAAGCACTCTTGTTTGTATCACTCTCACTCATCCTATTTTGCAGTGCTTTTGTGGATCTTTGAATGGAGTGATGCATACATACCTCTGCATGTTTTGTCGGGTCAAGCTCTGGATCGTTGGAAAGAGGTGCCATACCCTTAGATCGAAACGTGCAAAAGTGTGTGGAAAATATTGATGATATATATTTTCTTTGTGGTTACTCCTTGACTCATGATCCTCTTTCCTTCTTTTTTGTATGCTTCTAGAGAGATACAGGCTACTTTTCTTTTTCTTCTCTTCTTTTTTTTTTTTTTTTTTGGAGATGTGGGCTCTACTCGCCCTCGGACACGTGCCCATTATTCATCTCTTATTCTTTTCTTTTTTCGCAGCCGCTGTTTCTTTCTCTCGGATTTTTCTTGATAACGTGGAGGTGATCATGGTATGAATGGAGTATTTATTTGGTGGATGGTGAAGATGCATGTTGTGCGCAATTCTCATTGTGAGAACCTAAGTGTATATATGGGTGTACGTGTTTTTCGATCTTGGGAGTATGAGCCTCTCTCAACGCGGATCAACGGAGCCCCGACAAAACTCAATGCAAAGAGGAAGTAGCTATAGTGGATATTCATGACATTTTTCAGGCTTTGGTAGGATTTGGCTAAGTCAAACCATGAGCATGCATGCTTTTTTTTTATTTTTGAAAATAAAACCAAGTCTTGTTGCAAAAGAGAGCAAGCGTCAAGTCATTCTACCATATCACAAAGATCAATTATTTAGATAAGCATGGGGTCCCTACTTTGGATAGTTGCTCAACAAAGTCCTGGTTTTTGGCGAGGAATAAAATGTATGCATGCCATGTATCAATTGGTAGACAAAGAGATGGAGCTTGGTTCAGGTTTTAGCACTTAAAGAAAAGTCACAAGTCAACATTTTAATTTTAATAAATCGCGTACCTTTGACTTGTGAGCCTCCCCCACACTTGTTTTTGTACCTATTTTTAATTTTCTTTTGCACAAGGACAAAAACAAGTGGAGACATAGACAATAATATAATAATAAAACTTTATTGAATTAATAATTCAAACCTGGGGTGCACACTTTGAAGGAATTACAAAATGATTGGGAGGGAAATACTAAAAAATTAAAACTAGTGCGCCCTAATTATTGATAGAGAGGTAGAGCATCCTAAGCGTGCTTGCGTAGGGCGTGCTCTGCGTTAGCGACTCTAGCGACCCTAGCCAGACTTAGTCTTGAAGTTTAGGCGAAAGAGTCTAGTTCTTTCCTAATGTCTCGTTCTCTAAGTCCCCCCCTTCTACCTCTGCGGTTAAGGTTTTCACTAGCTTGTTTAGAGAGTTGACTCTAGCGTTTAAGGTTGCTAGTGAAGGGACCTTAGGAACCGTGCTACTCCCGGTGTGTGCGGTGATGGAGTACCCTCGGACGGCTCTCGAAAACATTGGGAGCCTTCCTAGGTGTAGCACGGGGTACCCTCATAGGGCCCTCGCTACTCGGCGACTTTCAACAACATTCGGGGCCTTTCTAGGATTCACCCGAGGGATACTGAAGTGGAGCACTTGGAGAGGTCGCCGAGTAGGAGTTGGCTTCTTCATAAGCCCCTTCCCACGTCCTCCCGTGGGCATGTCGACACCGACAACGGTGGGCGGGTAGTCAGTAGTCGGAGGTATGGAAGGAGGACGTCTCGTCGACGTGGTATGGGCGCCACCGTCGCTCCTTCCTCTTGACGCCTAGGATGCCCACCGTAGGGCGAGGTGGGCGCCCAAGGATACTCTTGCGTGTCATGGATCTCGCCCGTGGACACGTAGTCGCTCCCCTCTCCACTAGATGAGTGGCGTGGGGAGGGAGCACGACAAGAGGGGCGACAAAGGATGGTTCTACCTCGTCACTAGGGAAGATCAAGTCATCCTCATTGAGGGAGCAAAGTGAGCGAGCGTAATTGTAGAGAGTGAGGGCATGGCTCGCCATTGCATTTGTTCTTGGCTTAGAAGAAGAGGATTTGAGAAGAGGAGAAGAGCAAGAAGGAGTGGTGTGAAGAATGGAGAGGAGGAGGGTGGATTTTATAGGACAAATTCTCCTCTCTGGTTTGGCGCAGTCGAAATCGGGCGAGCAAACCTTACTAGTGTGGAATGTGAGGAAGAAGAAGGAGATCAACGAAATCCCGGGCCGAGTGGGGCCGGCCGAGGTGCGGGCGCACCAGGTGGTGCGCGCGCACCACCCAGGTGTCCCCCCTGGTCGGGTTTTCGGCCACATCCGTTTCCTTTTCTGAAAAGTTTTGAATCGGTGTTTGCCGCGCGAGAAACGTTTCCTTTCTTGCTGATCTCTAATTGATCCTCAAATTCAAATTTTGAAAATAGTTTATGCTTTGATTAATTTAGAAGGTAAATATCCTTTGTGTAGCAATTGACCAAAGATGCTTTTAGTGAGGGCAAAGAAGTAAAAAAGAAAATAAATAGCTTAAAAAGTTAGCAAAATAAATAGATAACTTTTACATTTTATTATTACCTTATATATATATATATATTTTTTTAGTTGTAACAATTTTTATTTATAAATATATTTTTTTATATGCTGATCAACACAAATTAATTTTCAAAGCATAAATCTATTCTATCGAGCTCTTGGTTGAGATCGAATCTTGGCTCGAAGAAAAAAGCTTAAGGCGTTGACCGTTTACCTTTTGTATCTCACCGTCATCTTGATTGTGATTGCGCCATGCGGCGATGTGTTGATGACGGTGTACGGTCCTTTCCATTTGCTTCTCGGCTTCCCTTCGCCGAATAGCTTCACCCGGGAGTTGAATAGGAGTACTTTGTCTCCCGTGGTGAATTCTTTGATCTTGATACGCCGATCATGCCATCTTTTTTTGTGCGCTCTTTGTAGAGCTTCGCACCGTGGTACGCCTTTTCTCGCGATTCTTCTAGTTCGTAGATTTGTCTCGATGGTTCTTCCCAATGAAGTCGGCGTCCATATTCCATTTCTTGATGGCCCAATGAGCTCGATGCTCCAACTCAACCGGTAAATGGCGTGTTTTTGCCATAGACAAGGTGATAAGGTGACATGCCGATGGGGGCTTTGTAAGCCGTCCGATATGCCCGTGAGAGCATCGGGTAGCTTGTTTTTCCAACCCTTCCCCATCTCATTGACCGTCTTCTGCGGGATGTTTTTGATTTGTTTATTGGAGGTTTTGGCTTGCCCGGGTTTCTTGGATGATAAGGGGTAGCGATATTGTCTTTGAGTGCCGAGCTCCTTCAAGAATGTCTTGAATGATTTGTCCTTGAAATGCGATCCTCCGTCACCGATCACCATACGTGGCGTTCGAAACGGGGAAGATGATTTCATGGAACATCTTGCGTGCGTGCTTGCCATCGGCAGACTCTCGCATGGTAGTGCCTCTACCCACTTCGACACGTAGTCCACTACCACCGGATGTACTCGCAATCATGGGACTTACGAATGGCCCCATGTAGTCAATGCCCCACACATCAAATATTTCTATTTGAAGGTTGTAATGCGGGGGCATTGCATCACGAAATGTGATGTTCCCGTCTTAGCGGCGCTTGTAGCATCTTCTCGATGAACTCTTTCGTGTCGTCGTACATCGTCGGGCGAGGAAGAATCCGCACTCTATCGCCAAATTTTGGCTTGTGTGCGGAATACTCCTAGATGTCCCCGCGGATGTAGGGAGATGCATGACATTTTTCGATGATCTGCATTCCTTCCTCCCTTGGTACGCGCTTCTTCTCGAAGAAGCCGTCCGCACACACCATGTATATATGGGTCATCCCACACGTGCCGTCCCGCTCTCCATTTGGAGTTTCCGTTTGTTCTCCCGGTGTGGTACATACCACCGTAACCATGTAATTCACAATGTTTACGTACCATGGGTTGAAGTGCGACACCTTGAGTAGCATGTCGTCGTGCGGTAGTCGTTGATTGGTAGTTCCTACATGTTAGTTACCGCATATACGACAAATGATCCGCAAGAATCGTATTTTCTACTCCCTTTTTATCTTTTATCTCTATGTCAAATTCTTGGAGTAGGAGAATCCAAATGGATCAAGCGAGGTTTCGCATCCTTTTGGTAAGAAGATACTTAAGGGCGGCATGATCGTGTAGACGATTATTTTTGCGCCCACTAAGTAGGATCGAAACTTCTCGATAGCAAAGACTACGCCAAGAGTTCTTTTACTGTTGTAGCGTAATTAAGCCGGGCTCTGTCGAGTCTTGCTAGCATATGCGATGGCATGTTGCTTTTTGTCCTTGGTTTGGCCTAAGACCGCACCAACAAAGATAGTCGCTAGCATCGCACATGATTTCAAATGGCAACGACCAATCCGGGGTTGGATGATCGGAAAGCCGAGATGAGTGCTTTCTTCGGGGTTTCAAAGCATGTAAGCACTCATCTGTGAAGTCAAAGGGTACGTCCTTGGCTAGCGAGGGGTCTGTAAGGGGTCTAGCGATTTGTGAAAAATCTTTTATAAATCTTCTATAAAACCCCTGTGTGACCTAGGAAGCTACGGATCCCTTTGACATTCACTGGGGGTGGTAGTTTTTCAATAACGTCTATTTTGGCTTTGTCTACCTCTATCCCCCTCTCGGACACGAGGTGCCCAAGAACAATGCCTTCTCGGACCATAAAGTGGCACTTTTCCCGCTAAGTACCAAGTCCTTTTCTTGGCATCATTTTGCAAGACCCGGTCTAGGTTCTTGAGACAACTTTTGAAAGTCTTACCATAGACGGAGAAGTCGCCCATGAAGACCTCCATGATTTCTTCGATCATGTCCGAGAAGATAGACATCATGCATCGCGAAAAAGAAGCGGTGCATTACACAGCCCAAATGACATTCTACGGTAGGCATAGGTTCCGTATGGGCATGTGAACGTGGTCTTGCTCGTCATCGTGGTGGATTGGGATCCGGTGGTAGCCGAATACCCGTCAAGGAAACGAAGAAAGAATGTTTGGCTAACCGCTCCAACATTTCATCAATAAAGGGCAGCGGGAAGTGATCTTTCTTTGTTGCCTTGTTAAGTTTTCTATAATCAATACACATTCTCCACCCCGTGACTTGTCTTTGTGGAATGAGTTCATTTTTAGCGTTCTCAACGATCGTCATTCCTCCCTTTTTAGGGACCACTTGGACCGGGCTAACCCAATCATCGTGTGGTGCGGGATAGATAATCCCGCGTGAAGAAGCTTGAGAACTTCCTTCTTCACGACTTCACGCATCGCGTTATTGAGCCTCTTATTTGGGGTTCGCATGATGGGGTAATCGGCGGGGTCAATAGGAATGCGATGTGTTCATAGTGTCGGGCTTACCCCTTTCGGATCTTGAAGGGAATACCCAAAGACCGATCTGTGTTTCTCTAAGACGGTTATTAGTTGGGTAGTTTCACGGTCACTAAGTTTATCGCTTATGATGACGGGGAGCTTGAGAATCGCCGTTTAGGAAGACATAGCGTAGGCACGGGGGGCGGGGGTTTAAGCTCAACCGAGGCCGAGTTAGCTCTTCCTCTTTGGGAAGTTCTATGAGTTCCCCTCGAATCGTCCTCTTCTTCAATGAAGAATTGGGCGTCTTTTTCTAGGTCCGTTTTACGGGTTCTCATATAGCATAACTCCCATGACCTCCTCGGCGTGTCGCACCCAAGGAAGGGTTCATTCTATCGAGTTTTTGGCTCGAGTAACTGGGATAGAAAACTTTTTCTTCCCGAGTTTGACATCTAAATTCCCGGATGTTGGTAGGTCAAGAATCTTCTCCAAGGGATGCCCGATTAGGACGTCAAAGTCTTGGATATCAAAAATATGAAAATCCAAAGACAACTTGACATCCTTGTATAGGAAGATTTGTTCATGTATAACCTCACGGCTTTTAATGGTGGTACGTGGTGCTATGCGCAAGGTCCGTGCTATGGGGGTCCTAACAGCTTCCTCGTCACAGGCTTGTGCGAAGGTTTTGGACATTATGTTTATTCCCACAGCAGGGTTATACATGATTTCCACCAAGTTTCCCTGATATTCGCAATGGATTGGTGTAGAGGGGCCACTTATCCGAATTTCTTTGAAAGAAGGTCCTTCCTCTCGCAACCATTCCATGCTCATTATAGCTGTTAGCTCCTTAATAGACTCCTAGAGAAAGAGTTTATCCAGGGGTTGTTCAGGGCTAGCTGGGACAGGTGGTTTCTTCCATTGTTCGTACTTCGAGGTGTCACCGAATTGATCAGTAAAGTCAACCTCGAGGAACGGGAGATCCGTGCATGCGGTCTCCTTGCGTTCTGGTTCAGGCGAGGGTCTCTCTATAGGTTTGACGGGTTCGGCGTTAGCCGAAGAGACTTCCTCTTGTTTCTGCTTGGGTTCTACACGGATGGGTTCTAGCGGAGGAGTATTCTCAAGAATATGGTTTAGGAGAGCTTCTCCTTCCGCTGTGGTTTTGTGTGCGAATGACCCTCCGGCAGCTAAATCAAGCAGTAGGGCAGTTGCCCTGTCCAATCCTAGCCAGAAATGCTGTAAAAGCACATGGTTTGGTATGGACAGGTCTGGGCCGGATCGTGTAAGCGTGGTAAACCGGTCCCAGGCTGCACCTAAGGTTTCACCCTCTATTTGTTGGAAGTTGAGTTGTTAACACCAAAATTTGGTAGAGCCTGGATGACTGATAGATCGGTGCGCGATCATTCGGTAAGAGATCATTTGGCTAGCAAGAAAACGGCTACAGTGCTGTGGCATTCGGGAAGCCGCTATTATTCGGCTAAGGAGCCTGAGTCCGAGAAGGAGCTGAGCGTGAAACGGTTCGGCAAGCGTGGAGCGTCAAGGAGAATATCCCAGGACAAGGGCCCACACCACGTGCGATTTCCACGACTCCGAGAAGACTTGGAGGACAATGTATCTTAGCTAGATATTTTAGTTATTATTATTCGTAACTAGTTAGGACTCAATAAGCCCAGGGTATAAATATGAGACCCCCAAAGAATCGTAAAACGATATACCCAAATCAATACAAACAACCCGGCTCCGTGCCTTGGCTCCGCCACCCTTCGAGTCCGATCGTGTCGTCGATCTATTGCAAGAGAGGATTCATCGACCCGCCGACCTTTGTAAGTACCGGCAACCTTGCACCATGTCTAGTATCGTCGGGGCGGATTTAGATTATTGCAAGAAGTCTTGTTCACGCTTAGTATCGTCAGCGGATTTAAGCTATCGAGGGCAAGAGGGTTCTTTTGTCGATCATGAGCCATCCGGTGGGCTAAGATCCGGCTTAGAGCTAGTTATCGGCTTCATTAGATTTTGGCAAGATCTAATGAATTCATTAAGTTACCACGTGTTTGCAATGCTCACAATTTATTTATTTAATTATGTTTGCACACACTTTTTTTGCCCAATTTAGATTGAAACGTCTCGGCTTTATCTTATCATAGATCTAGTTGTTTGTTAGTGCTTTAATTGTTTATTCTACCATGCTACTAGATTTATCTATTCATCGTAGCCGAGCTAGATCAATCTAAGTTGTTACATGTTGTGGGTTCGTATGTGTTTAGATCTTGACAGATCTGTGTCATCCGGTAGATACGAGATCTTTGGGTTAATCTAGAGCTAATCATCCTAATTGATTAGAGATTGGTTTAATCGATAGGTTTTTACACGGGGTAGTTCCTTCTTCATGGACCTCGATTCGGCAAGCTTGCCGAACACGGTTATGCTTCTAAGTTATCATGTGTTGCGGGTTCGTATACGTCTTTACGTAGGGTAGCTCCTTCTTCGTTCGCGGGTTCGTATGCGTTTATACGCACGGTAGTTCCTTGCGTGTTCGTATACGTTTATACGCACGGTAGTTCCTTGCGTGTTCGTATACGTTTATACGTGCGGTAGTTCCTTCTTCGTTGCGGGTTTTGTATACGTTTTTTACGTAGGGTAGCTCCCTCTTCACGTGTCATGAATATCTATTACGATGTTTATGATTTATGTTCTTTCATTTATCATGTTGTCAATTAATTCGATCTACGCAATAAAGCTTTACGTTAACACATCATGATGATCGACTTTACTTGTTCAAACATGTCTTTTATGATCATTCGGTAGCTGTTTGCACATCATATCTTCATGTATGTTTACCGAATGCATTCATTAATCATCGACAGATAGCTCTCATAGCTATATGTCTTTACATCCGCCTTAGAGCCATACATGTGGAACTGTCTTGGTCTCACCAGCACGTTCGGATCTCACGTTTACCTCCTTGTCAATTAACAGGTCAAATTGACTGGCATGCCTTCGGATTCAAGACACTCGGGCAGAGTAAAGCCAGCTATTCCGGCTTGTCAGTGTGTGCGGCGCAGGGAGTAGGATTTTTGTGCCTACATGAGTATCTCTTGTCGTAGGGCCGCGATTCTGGATATAGGGTAGAACGCTACACAGAATCTGTTTCGCGGTTCTTCCCATTCTCCGTTTACCAACCCTACGTTATGGGCGTACCATTGAGTCGCCCTCTCGGTGAGAGAACGGAAACAACTTCCACCTCGGCGTGTCATGTGTCATGCCTCGCAATTGTCGCGCCACGTAGCTCAAACTCCCTTAAGTGATGATAGGGGTTTTCATATTCCGAGCCCGAAAAGGCTCGGGCTCCCAAACCATGGCTATAAAGCCGTGGCGGAGCTCATACTACGAAGCTGTGATTGGCTTCAGAGATTGGCGTGGTTCTACGAGCTCGCCCTTAGGAGCGCACATGATTTGTAGGGTAGGTTGCTCCATGAGTAATAGGGACTGTTTTTGGTATTTTTGTTTTAAAAGGATACTACCACCACCACAATGTCGACTAGGCTCGAGATATAACTACGACAACCGTCCCCGGCAACGGCGCGCCGAAAATGCTTGTTGGTGTTTCTTACGCACACGAGAAAATCCGCAAGCGCACGGAAATACCGTTATAGCACTTCACCCTAAGTGGTAGCGTGGGTATCGTATTTTACACAAGGACGGTCGCGCGGCGTGCTTTTCGGTATGTGTCAACCTAAGGCAAGGGTATGTTTTCTAAGAGTAGCAAGGTATCTATAGGCTAAGTTTTTTCAGGCAAAGTGATTTCTAGAGTCCGGCTGTCTACTTACTTCGGGCACCGGCCAACGCCCAACCAGGCAAAATTGTTGACATCTCTTATTGAATACTTTTATATGTCAACTAAACATGAAATAAGGGCATAAAATGAATATCCACATAGACATAGGGCTTATACTAACAATTTCCACGAGTTTTGGTGAATTATATATTTTTCGTGGGATTAAACGAAAAAGCCCGGAGATTTGAAGCCCTACAACACGAAGACGTATCTCGTGGCGTATATCAACTTGAAACCCTCGTAAGAATATTCCGTAAGACACCGAGAGACAACGCGAGAAGAGGTCGGGACCCACCGGCAAGCCCGGGCGGCCCCGAAGCATGCCGGCGCGCCGCCCTCTGGGCCTGTCGGCCTCGCCCAACTATGTCGGTTCCAAACCGCCTATGAGGAGCAATCTAGTCCATCCATCAAGGTCGGTTTGATCCAAGGGCCGTCGTGCATCGCCTAGGGCTATATAACAAGACCCCCTGACCCCTGGGTGAAACCCTAATTCACATTGTATTCATTATAATTCATTCAAGCCAGGCAGAAGTAGAAGAGAGCTTCTCCACCAGAGATTAGGGTAGCTACTTGTCTAGTTCTAGTTCTTCTAGTTCTAGTTCCTCTATTTAGATTAGCAAGTCAGATTCAATTAGAGCTGGGTGTTGCCAACCCAAGATTCTTGTTCTTCAAGTCATCACGGTATTATCTTGTATCCATGACTTTATTCTATTTCAATATTAAGTATTGGTTTGCTATGTTCTTAATTTACTCTAGTAGTATATTTGATATGGTCATGATTAATTGTGAGTTCATGTATCTATTCGTAGAGCGCCTAATTCGAATCTCGAGAGAGTTAGGTGATAGAAATAATTATGTAAGCATGGTGCTTAGATATGATCTGTCTGCGGATGCATCTTATAATCTGGGACGTGTGGTAGATTGCGGGTGTGATATTCCTGTTGAGTCCTTTGGAGTCCATCCCTCGGTTATAAGACTAGTTGAGCATGGTTTTGGGGATTATCTTGTTTTGTTCTTGGTTCTCCTCATAAATCTTTAGGATGCATAGATTCATGATTGTTATGCTGTATATGATGG
Organism: Hyparrhenia diplandra; assembly: GCA_015847255.1. NCBI lineage: Eukaryota > Viridiplantae > Streptophyta > Magnoliopsida > Poales > Poaceae > Hyparrhenia > Hyparrhenia diplandra. The sequence goes on along the minus strand of JADLZK010010661.1, from coordinate 65,008 downwards.
TATATGACCTAGGGTAGATGTTTGACTTAGTAGATTTAATGCTACATAAGAATCTCGTCTCTTAACGTAAGTCCACGTTAGTTTGAGTAGTAAGTAGTCTATTCCTATATCTCTGTGTGATACTTTGCCTTTGTTTATCACTTATCATATCATTATTGGCTTAACCCCTGCTAAAGAAGTGCTAGTGACCGAATCTCTCATAAGTATGCTAGCTCATAATCATATCAGCCATCCTCATATTCCTCTCTGTGGTAGAATTATAAATGATAGACCTGGATCCCTCCTGGTGAAATGTGACAAAGATGTTATTTTATCGTGTTGCTTGGATAATTTAATGGTAGATATATTTTGTTTTAGAGAAGATTGCAAATCAGCACAATCACATGTAGCACATATAACATTTCTAGCATTACTGCTGGGGATGACAACCTAGCCTATGGTAAAGCTATGAGATGGAGAAACACTGAGTGCCTCTGGCTCATATGGCCTTAGGTGAGATTAATTCCACCTATTGGTTGTAGTGATGTTAAGAAGTACCAACAAACATTTCTGGCGCCGTTGCCGGGGAGGATATAATGGCTAACTAGAGATATTATTAGAAAGAAACTTATGATGAGGTCTAAACTAGGCACTTTACTTTAGCAGATTACCCTTGTTTTTCTTTGTTTATATTTTATACAAGGGGTTTATCATAAAGGATTGATTGAGATTCACTTCACTTCGTTCATTAGAATAAAGTCGGTTAAGAGGAAGCATACAATCAACTTTTGAAGCTATGGGTGAAAGGACTTTCACGAGAATTCTCTGCTCCAAGCAATGAGAACATTCGTCTTGGACCAAGATACTTCAAACTAACAACCTTGAGTTTGAGCTCAAGCCCGGCTTCATCAACATGGTTCAAGCTACTCAATTCGATTGGAAGGAAACACGAAGATGCACGCTCTCATCTTGAGAATTTTACGGAGATCGCCAACACCTTCACAATCAAGAATGTTTCCCGAGATATCATATTACTCGCTTATTCCCATTCTCATTGATGGGAAAAGCGAAGTTATGGTTCTATGCTAATAAAGAAGAAATCAAGACATGGGATAAATGTTCAAAGGCCTTCCTATCAAAATTCTTCCCTATAGGCAAAACCAATGCCTTACGAGGAAAAAAATCACAAATTTTCAACAGCAGAGGGAGAATCAATTCCGTAAGCATGGGGACGTTTAGAAGAATACATATCGATTGTCCCCATCACGGAATGGAAGATTGGTTACTCCTACAAGGATTTTATCATGGATTATCAAGAAAAGCTCAAGAGCATTTGGATGCAAAAACTTTGAAGGATCATTTTTGTCACTCACTCTTGGGAAAGCCAAGCACTTATGGAAAAGATATCGAAAAATCAAGGTCGGTCCCAAGAAAGCACTCAACACTCCCATCAAATTGAAGAAATACCAGAAGAAGTAAATGCAAGTGTCAACCAAGATGGATGTGTTATTGAATTGGCTTGAAGAAAGAGCCAATTACAAAAAGGATCGTCGGGCTTTACAAGATTATATTGATTGAAATCGGACTCAAGCCTTACCGTTCACAATTCCAAAGACAACACGGTCAAAACAAGGATGGAATTCACAACCTCGATCCAACTACCAAGGTAAGTACCAAGGTAATATTCCCAAACAACCATCTTTAAGAGAGTTAATTAATGAGTGTTGACGGTAACCAACGACGAATTAAATACCACAATCAACACAACACCAAAACAACCTAGAAATAGGAATTTCAACTAACATATTCCAAAGTTTTGGTGTTTATTTGGACTTGCGGTACAAACTCATGGATGATCACTTTGGGCCAAAAGACAAAGAAAAAGAAATAAAATCAACAAATAGAAGAAGGCCCAAAGGAGCAAATGGCAAGCCCAAACAAATCGCAACAAACGTCGAAACCGGGCGGGCCAAGTCCACCTTACAACTTTTTCGAGCAAGGAAGCCCAGCCGCGCCAAAGCCCGGGCGGCCGGCCCGGGCGGGTGGTTGCGGCCGCACCCTGGCCGAGGCTGTTCGAGCCCGGCCGGGGCGGCGGTTTGTTACCTTCAAAACTGGGTGAAACCGACGTGGGATGGTCGGTTTGGCGTACATGGAAGGTTTTCCTAGGTCGGTTTGGGTGTTTTTAGCACTTAGGTCCCTCCCCTTGTGTATAAATAGACCCCCTCTCTCCCTCAACAAGCAATACAAATTCAAAGGAGAAACCAAATCCACTTGTGCAAGAGAGAGTAGAATTAGATCTTCTTCTTCTTCTACTTCTTCTATTCTATCTCCCAATTCTAGAGAGTGAGAGAGGGAAAGGCTAGAAAGAAGCTTGATTCTTTCTACCCCCTTGCCTGTTCGCCCCTCGGTGTTCCGCGGTTCCTAGGAGGACGGAGTCTTGGACTTGCGGTGGCATCCGCCCTCCCAGTACCTCTCGCAAGCCGCTGTTTGGTAAGGAGTCTTGTGATTATCTTGCGACTACTTAATTTCCTTCGCACATTTCTTAGCTGTTGTAGACTTGCGGGATTGGTAGATCGTTTTTATGTTAGTTCTTGGTGGAGGGACTCTTTGACCAGGGAACCTTGGCCAACATCAAGAACTGTGACCAATAGTGCAAACGTGGTGTTTGGACTAGCGTTCACCTACCTTTTGGCGCATCCACGGTTGAGGGGGTAGGCGGCTTGGTCGTGACAAGCCTTGTCCGTCCCTTGAAATCCCCCCACGTTCGGGTGCGGCGCGCGTGCTAATTGCCTGACATTCTCTTTGAGCGTGGGCGGTGCCCGAAATAGTAGACAAATGACTTTAGGAATCACCGGAAAAAACTTAGCCTATAGATACCTCGCTACTCTTAGAAAACAAACCCTTGCCTTAGGTTGACATAGACACAAGAGCCACCGCACGACCGTCCCTCGTGAAAAATACGATACCACCGCTACCACCGGTGAAGTGCTACAACGGTATTTCCGTGGCGCTTGCGGATTTCTCTGTTAGCGTAAGAAACACCAACAAGCATTTCTCGGGCGTTCTTGACGGTTGTCGTAGTTATATATCGAGCCGAGTCAACCTACGTGGTTGTAGTATCCTTTAAACAAAAATACCAAAAAAGAGTTCCTGCTACCCATGGAGCAACCCACTATTCAAATCCTCGCGCTCCCAAGGGCGAGCTCGTAGAACCACGTCAATCTGCGAAGCCAATCACAACTTCCGAATATGAGCTCCGCCCGGGCTTTATAGCCATGGTTCAGCCCGAGCCTTTTCGGGCTCGAATATGAAAACCCCTATCATCACTTACGGGAGTTTGAGCGGCTCGTAGGTGCCTAACAATTGCAGGGCATGACACATGACACGTTGAGGTGGAAGTTGTTTCCGTTCTCTCTTCTCGAGAGGGCGACTCAATGGTACGCCCATAACGTAGGGTTGGTAAACGGAGAATGGGAAGAATCGAAGCGCATTCGTGTAGGCGTTCTACCCGATATCCGAATCGCGGCCTGCGACAAGAGATACTCAACTTCCGACAAATAGAGGGTGAAACCTTAGGTGCAGCCTCGACCGGTTTACCACGCTTACGATCCAGCCTGACACTGCCCATACCAAAACCACGTGCTTTTTACGGCATTTTTGGCTAGATTGGGGCCGGGCGACGCCTGGCCGCTTGATTTAGCCGCCGAGGGTCATTTTCACATAAAACCACAGCGGAAGGAGAAGCTCTCCTAAAACCGTATTCTTGAGAATACTCCTCCGCTAGAACCCATCCAGTAGAACCCAAGCGAAAACCAGAGGAAGTCTCTTCGGCAAAAGCCGAACCTGTTAAACCCATAAAGAGACCCTACGCTGAACCGTAACACAAGGAGACCGTGGTGCACGGATCTCCGTTCTTCGAGGTTGACCTTCTTGATCAATTCGGTGACACCTCGGCACGAACAATGGAAGAAACCACTAGTCCCTAGCCAGCGAACAGCCCCCGGATAAAACTTTCCTCCGTGAGTCTATTAAGGAGCTAACAGCTATAATGAGCACGCGGAATGGTTGCGAGAGGAAGGACCCTCTTTCGAAGAAATTCGGATAAGTGGCCCCTCTACACCAATCCATTGCGTATATCGGGGAAGTTTGGTGGAAGTCATGTATAACCCTACTTGTGGGGATAAACATAATGTCCGAAACCTTTGCACAAGCCTTTGTGTCGAGGAAGCCATTAGGACCCCCACAAAGACGGACCTGCGATAGCACCTCGTACCACCATTGAAAGTCGTGAGGTTATACATGAACAAATCTTCTGCACAAGGATGTCAAGTTGTCTTTGGACTTTCACGTTTTTGATATCCAAGACTTCGACATCCTAATCGGGCACCCCCGGAAAAGATTCTTGACCTACCAACATTCGGGATTTAGATGTCAAACTTCGGGAAGAAAAAGTTTTCTATCCCAGTTACTCGAGCTAAAAACTCGAATGTAACCCTTCCTTGAGTACGACACGCCCGAGGAGGTCATGGGAGTTATGCTATATGAGAACCCGAAACGGACCTTGAAAAAGACGCCCAATTCTTTATTGAAGAAGAGGGGCGATTCGAGGGAACTCATAGAGCTTCCCAAAGAAGAAGAGCTAACTCGGCCTCGGTTGAGCTTAAACCCCTACCCCCCTAAACGGCGATTCACAAGCACCGGTCATCATAAGCGATAAACTTTGTGACCGTGGGAGACTACCCACTCATAGCGTTTTAGAGAAACACGAGACGGTCTTCGGGTATTCCCTTCAAGATCCGAAAGGGGTAAGCCCAACACTATGCACACATCGCATACCTATTGACCCGGACAAGCACCCCATCATGCGAACCCAAAAAAAGCAGGCTCAATAATGCGATGCGTGAAGTCGTGAAGAAGGAAGTTCTCAAACTTCTTCACGCCGGGATTATCTATCCCGCACCACACGTGATTGGGTTAGCCCAGTCAAGTGGTCCCTAAAAAAGGGAGGAATGACGATCGTTGAGAACGCTAAAAACGAACTCATTCCACAAAGACAAGTCACGTGGTGGAGAATGTGTATTGATTACGAAAAACTTAACAAGGCAACAAAGAAAGATCACTTCCGCGCCCTTTATTGATGAAATGTTGGAGCGGTTAGCGAAACACTCTTTCTTCTTTCCTTGACGGGTATTCGGCTACCACGGATCCCGATCCACCCCCGATGACGAGCAAGACCACGTTCACATGCCCATACGGAACCTATGCCTATCGTAGAATGTCATTTGGGCGTGTAATGCGCCGCTTCTTTTCGGTGGTGCATGATGTCTATCTTCTCGGACATGATCGAAGAAATCATGGAGGTCTTCATGGACGATTTCTCCGTCTATGGTAAGACCTTCGAAAAGCCGCCTCAAGAACCTAGACCGGGTCTTACAGCGATGCCGGGAAAAGCACCGGTACTTAATCGGGAAAAGTGCCACTTTATGGTCCGAGAAGGCATCGTTCTTGGGCACCTTGTGTCCGAGAGGGGGATAGAGGTAGACAAAGCTAAGATAGAAGTTATCGAAAAGCTACCACCCCCGGTGAACGTCAAAGGTATCCGTAGTTTCCTAGGCCACGCAGTGGTTTTATAGAAGATTCATAAAAAGATTTTTCGCAAATCGCTAGACCGCTTACGGCCCTGCTAGCCAAGGATGTACCCTTTCGACTTCCGCAGATGAGTGCTTGCACGCTTTGAAACCCTAAAGAAAGCACTCATCTCGCTCCGATCATCCAACCCCTGATTGGTCGTTGCCATGTGAAATCATGTGCGATGCTAGCGACTTACGTTGTTGGTGCGGTCCTAGGCCAAACCAAGGACAAAAAGCAGCATGCCATCGCATATGCTAGCAAAACTCGGCGAGAGCCCAGCTTAATTACGCCACGACGTAAAAAAAGCTCCCGGCGGTAGTCTTTGCTATCGAGAATTTTCGATCCTACTTAGTGGGCGCAAAAATAATCGTTTATACGCACCATGCCGCCCTTAAGTACCTTCTCTCCAAAAGGATGCGAAACCTCGCTTTGATCATTTGGATTCTTCTACTCAAGAATTTGATATAGAAATAAAAGATAAAAAGGGAGTAGAAAATACGCTTGCGATCATTTGTCGCGTATGCGGTAACTAACATGCAGGAACCACCAATTAACGATTACTGCAAGAACGACATGCTACTCAAGGTGTCGCACTTCAACCCATGGTACGCAAAACATTGTGAATTACATGGTTGCGGGATACGTACCACACCGGGAAAACAAGCGGATGCTCCAAATGGAGAGCGGCGGCACCTATGGGTTGACCCATATCCGTATTGGGGTGTGTGCGACGGCTTGCCGAAAAGATGCGTACCGGGGAGGAAGGAATGCGAGATCATCGAGAAATGTCATGCATCTCCCTACGCCGGGCATCCGGGAGTATTTCGCACACAAGCCAAAATTTGGCGGTCGCGGATTCTTCCGGCCGACGATGTACGAAGACACGAAAGAGTTCATCGAAGATGCTACAATCGCTAGAAGACGAGGGGAACATCACAGCTCGTGATGCAATGCCCCTACACTACAACCTTCAAATAGAAATATTTGATGTGTGGGGCATTGACTACATAGGGCCATTCCGAGATCCCATGATTGCGGTATATCCCCGGTGGCGGTGGACTACGTGTCAAATTGGGTAGAGGCACTACCATGCGGAGGCGGCCGATGGCAAGCATGCACGCAAGATGTTCCATGAAATCATCTTCCCCGTTTTGGAATTCCACGCATGGTGATCGGTGACGGAGGATCGCATTTCAAGGACAAATCATTCAAGACATTCTTGAAAGAGCTTGGCACTCAAAGACAACATTGCTACCCCTTATCATCCGCAAACCCGGCGGGCAAGCGAAAACCTCCAACAAACAAATCAAGAACATCCTGCGTAAGACGGTCAACGAGATGGGGAAAGGTGGAAGAACAAGCTACCCGATGCTCTCTCGGGCATATCGGACAAAGATACAAAGCCCCCATCGGCATGTCACCTTACCCCGGGGTCTATGGCAAAACTTGCCATTTACCGCTTGAGCCGGAGCATCGAGCTCATTGGGCCATCAAGAAGTGGAATATGGACGTCGGACTCGCGGAAAAAACCGTTAGAGACAAATCTCCGAACTAGAAGAATGGCGAGAGAAGGCGTACCACGCAGTGCAAAGCTCTACAAAGAGCGCACAAAAAGATGGCATGATCGGCGCATCAAATTCAAAGAATTCGCCACGGGGGACAAAGTACTCCTATTCAATTCCCGGGTGAAATTATTCGCGAAGGGAAGCCGAGAAGCAAATGGAAAGGACCGCATAATCGTCATCAATACATCGCCACACGGCGCAATCACAATTCAAGATGACGGTGAAATACAAAAGGTAAACGGTCAACGTCTTAAGCTTTTCTTCGAGCCAAGACGATCTTAACCAAAAGCTCGATAGAATAGATTTATGCTTTGAGAATTAATTTGTTTGATCAGCATATAAAAAAATTAATAATAATAAAAATGTATTAAAATTATCACAATTAAAAATATATATATATATAATAATATATATATAATAATAGTAAAACATAAAAACTTATCTATATAGTTTTACTTTGTTTTTAATTAAGTATTTGCCTTTTTATTTTCCTTTTATTCTATTAAATTTATCTTGGTCATTTGCTACACAAAAGAATTTTAACTTTCTAAATTAAATCAAAGCATAAACTATTTTCAAAATTCAAATTTGAGGATCAATTAGAGATCAAGAAGAAAGGAAATGTTTCTCGCGCGGCAAACCCCGAGTTCAAAACTTTTCGAGAAAAGGAAACGAATGTGGACGAAAAGCTCGACCCGGGGGGACGCTGGGTGGTGCTTGTACGCACCACCTGGTGCGCCCGCACCCTGGCCGGCTCCGTTCGGGCTGGGATTTCACCCATCACCTTCCTCTTTCTCATAACCTACAATGGTGAGGTGCGCTCCGCGAGATTTTAACCTGCCAAAACAGAGAGGAGTGTTTGTCCTATAAAATCCACCCTCCTCCTCTCCATTCTTCACACCTCTCCTTCTTGCTCTCCTCCTCCTCTCAAATTCTTTTCCTCTAAGTCAAGAACAGCAGCAAGGTTCTCTTCCTCCTATGGCTCTAGTACCATTTAATAGAGAGGAAGCCATGACTTTCGCCTCCAAATACTTAGAGAAGAGGGAAACCCCAGAAAAAAGCCTAGCTCTCCTACCTTCTCCAGCCAAGATTCCTACACCAAAGAAAAGAAAGGTAGACGGCAAGGAGAATGTCCCCATAGAGGAACCAAAAAGTTTATGACGAAGAACTATTAGGGAATCTCTCCGATTACTTCCAAAAAGGCGATTCTTGTTTCCCTTATACCTTGGAGCAATTGCCAAACGGACAATGGAGGAAGAAGGTTCCCAAACCACGTGTTCGGGGACAGCCAAAAGGATTCTTCGGGGATGACATTGAACCTCAAACGGGTCCTACAATCGAAAGTGTACAAAAGAAGATCACGAGATCTCTCAAACTTCATCCAAACCCTTAGAGGCGGGTTAGCGAGAGAGGCATAGTGCCAACATCCGCCTTAGGAAGAAGCTAGCGCGTACTTGCATGTTAGCATGCACGAGGAGCTCAAGCTCATTTGCTAAAAGAGATGGGGGTAGAGCGCTCGGTGGATCTCATTGACCTTTTCGAGTAGAAGTGCTCTACCTCTTTATCAATAATTAGGCGCGCACAAGTTTAATTTTCATATTTTCCCTTCCAATCATTTTGTAATTTCTTCAAGTGTGCGCCCCCGGTTTTGAATTATTTATAAATTCAATAAAGTTTTATTATTATATTATTGTCTATGTCTCCACTTGTTTTTGTCCTTGTGCAAAAAGAAAATAAAAATAGGTACAAAAACAAGTGTGGGGAGGTTCGCAAGTCAAAGGTACGCAATTTATTAAGATTAAATTTTGACTTGTGATCTTCTTTAAGTGCTAAAACCTGAACCAAGTTAGCAAAACTCCATCTCTACATCTACCAATTGATACATGGCATGCGTATATTTTATTCCTCGCCGTAATACCAAGCTTCTGTTAAAACAACTACTCATCCCGAAAAACCTCGATTCATGTGGGTTGCATATGCTCTATCTAGTCTAAGTTGTTGCCAAATATGATATGGTATAAATGGATTTGCTATGCCTTCGTCCCGAAGAGAAACTCAACATCCGGGAATCTATTCTTTGAAAAAAGAAAATGTCTTGGGCTATGCTAAAAAAAATGAGATGAAAAATGGACAAGTGTCCGAGGGCTAGTAGAGCCCACATCTCTAAAAAAAAAAAGAAAAAAAAGAAGAAGAAATGAGATGAAAAATGGGCAAGTGTCCAAGGGCGAGTAGGGCCCACATCTCTAAAAAAAAAGAAGAAAAAGAAAAAGAAAAGAGAGGAAATAAAAGACAAAAAGTCTAGGGCGAAAGCGAGCCCACCTCTCCAAAAAAAAATTTATAGCAATAAAGCCCATGCTTTCTCGAAAAATAAAATTTTATCTAAATAAAACCCCGGATAAAAAAAGTTGATCAAAAAGGATGAATGATAAGCACCTCTATTATAACCGTTCTATCGGCAACCACTCAAGGCTTGGAGAAAAGCTAGAAAGCCCCACTACGATGAAAGGTAATAAAGGGTGGGAAAATGCTCACAAAGGCGGGTAAGGCTTGGAATAACATGTATGCAAGCTTACATCTTGGAGATTGAACCACTTTAGTCCCCGCCCTTCACTCGAGGATGAGTAAAAGGGCTAAGTGTGGGGAGTTTGTTGACGGTAACCAACGACGAATTAAATACCGTCAACACAACACCAAAACAACCTAGAAATAGGAATTTCAACTAACATATTCCAAAGTTTTGGTGTTTATTTGGACTTGCAGGTACAAACTCATGGATGATCACTTTGGGCCAAAAAGACAAAGAAAAAGAAATAAAATCAACAAATAGAAGAAGGCCCAAAGGAGCAAATGGCAAGCCCCCAAGCGTAAATCGCAACAAAACGTCGAAACCGGGCCGGGCCAAGTCCACCTTACAACTTTTCGAGCAAGGAAGCCCGGCCTGCCGAAGCGGGCCAACCCCCCTGGCAGGTGCGCCAGCAACCACACAGTGCGGCCAAGCACCACTGGCCGAAGCTGGTTCGAGCCCGGCCGGGGGGCGGTTTGTTACCTTCCAAAAAGGTGAAACCGACATGGGATGGTCGGTTTGGCGTACATGGAAGGTTTTCCTAGGTCGGTTTGGGTGTTTTTAGCACTTAGGTCCCTCCCCTTGTGTATAAATAGACCCCCTCTCTCCCTCTCAACAAGCAATACAAATTCAAAGGAGAAACCAGTCCACTTGTGCAAGAGAGTAGAATTAGATCTTCTTCTTCTTCTACTTCTTCTATTCTATCTCCCAATTCTAGAGAGTGAGAGAGGGAAAGGCTAGAAAGAAGCTTGATTCTTTCTACCGGTTGCTGGGTTCGCCCCTCGGTGTTCCGCGGTTCCTAGGAGGACGGAGTGGGACTTGTCGATCTTTGCGCCCGGCTTGTACCTCTGCAAGCCGCTTGCGCTTTGGTAAGGAGTCTTGTGATTATCTTGCAGACTACTTAATTTCCTTCGTACATTTCTTAGCTGTTGTAGACTTGCGGGATTGGTAGATCATTTTACGTTAGTTCTTGGTGGAGGGACTCTTTGACCAGGGAACCTTGGCCAACATCAAGAAGCGTGACCAATAGTGCAAACGTGGTGTTTGGACTAGCGTTTACCTACCTTTTTGTGGCGCATCCCACGGTTGAGGGGGTAGGCGGCTTGGTCGTGACAAGCCTTGTCCGTCCCTTGAAATCCCCCACGTTCGGGTGCGGCGCGGTGCTAATTGCCGGACACTTTGTTCTTTGAGCGTGGGCGGTGCCCGAAGTGAGTAGACAACGAGACTTTAGGAATCACCGCACGGAAAACTTAGCCTATAGATACCTCGCTACTCTTAGAAAACAAACCCTTGCCTTAGGTTGACATAGACTGAAAGAGCCACCGCGCGACCGTCCCTCGTGAAAAATACGATACCACCGCTTACCACCGGGTGAAGTGCTACAACGGTATTTCCGCGCGCTATGATTTCTCGTGTGCGTAAGAAACACCAACAATGAGCAAGCTAGAATTAATGATGACTTTTCTAAGAAGCTTGTTGCTAATGATAAGGTTTTAGAAGATATAAATCTTAAGATGGATAATTTCTCGGTTGCTTTAAAAGAACAATATGCTTACAATAAAAGGATAGAATCACAAATAGCAAAATTGTTTCTTTGCTACCACTAACCATGAGCGGTACACAAGGTCACGACTAGGCGTGGTAAGTCCACGCGTGATCCACCGTACCGAGGAAGAACAATAGAAAAGCCAGTGAGAGCACCACCAGCAACACCGATGGTACCCCCAGTACCAATAGAAGAAGAAAAGGAGGATGAAATAGAGATTTTGCCCCAGGACCCTGTTGGTATTTGTTATGCCCACAGAAATATTGAAGATGAATAATCCATAAGCGCCACGGATACCGTTGTAGCCTTCACCGGAGGGTTTTAAATATTGTATCCATAGGGAAACGTGTGAGGGAGACTAAGATCTAATCTTAACCCAGAGTAGCACAAGACCTAAGAAGATTAAAAGTATAGAGATGATTACTAAGATATCTAATCCTTACTCGTCGTAAACTTGCCTTCTACTGTTCTATCTAGGGACATCACATAGGGAGAAACACCAACAAAAGATGATTCATCTAGAGATAAATCCCACGAGTCCTACAGACGGGATGGGGACTACAAAGGATCAATGACACCGAACTAGTTGATTAAACAACCAACTAGAGGCTATCACAGTCGTGATCTACCACCAGTCCGGAATATAGGATGAATCTAATGAGATACCCGAGCCTAAGCACCACGCTTACACTATGAATATTACTTTAACCTAATGCACTAGATTAAAGTACTCAAAAGAGACCCGCAGATCGGAAAAACAATATAAACAATAATGCTTACTAAAAGAAGAAGTAGATTACCGTGAGTAACTCCAAGTGTAGGTTAACTTCCACCGGGGTACAAGTTGTAGAGGTAGCACCGACAAAGCCAAGACACCTCCTCGGGTTCCTTCCCTCTCTCTATCTCTCTTATTCTAAAGACTAGATCTAATGAGATCTAATCCCTCTTGAATACTAGCTCATCTAGTTCTAGTTCTAGACCTAGTTCTAGTTCTAGTTCTAGACCTAGGAGGAGACTCAGGGCCTCAGCCTATTGATAATGAATGATAATGAATTAGGGTTTCACCCAAAGGGGGGGGTCTCCTTATATAGCCCTAGGCGATGCACGATGACCCTTGGATCAAACCGACCTTGAGCAACGGTGTAGATCTCTTCTTAATGGCGGTTGTGAACCGACCTTCAAAACAGAGGTGACAGGGGGCCCCACGGCGGCGGCCGCCATGCCCTAAGTGGGCGCCGCTGGCTCGCTGTGGGCCCCACCTTCCTTACGGTGCTCTCTGGTCTCTTCTAGAATGTTCTAGTGTAGGTTCCACGTTGGGTTACGTCACGGATACGTCTTTATGTCGTAGGGCTTGCAAACTCTTGGGCGTTTTCATGTTTAATCCCTGAAAATATATAAATCACCAAAACTCGTGGAATTATGTCAGTAAAGCCCTTATACTATGTTGATATTCATTTTAAGCCCTTATTTTAGTTTTTAAAAGCCTATATATTTTATGCTATAAGAGATGTCAACAGACCCACATATGATGAAAGACTTTCATGACACAACCTTCATACCATATCCCAGAAGACAACGTAAACCCCAAGTGGATGATCAGTTTGGAAAATTTGTAGAGGTAATTCAAAAGCTATACATCAATATCCCTCTACTCGATGCTATACAAGTCCCTACCTATGCAAGGTATCTTAGAGATATTTTGAACAAGAAGAGACCATTACCCACTATGGAGGTGATCAAGCTAACAGAAGAATGCAGTGTGGCTATCCTCATTGAGCTACCAAATAAGAAGAAAGATTCAGGATGCCCCACCATTGATTGCTCTATCGGAGACCAATATTTTGACAATGCACTTTGTGATCTTGGAGCAAGTGTCGAGTGTGATGCCAAAATCCGTCTTTGATAAACTCCCAGGCACACACGATCTAGTTCCAACCTCAATTTCTCTCGCAATTAGCAAATCAGTCCATCGATATCCATCGGAATTGCCGAGAACATACCACCAAAATTAGAGGATTCTTCGTACTGTAGACTTTGTAGTCTTGGATATGCAACCAGATTCAAGAGTTTCGATCATTCTCGGAAGACCTTTTCTGAGCACAGCTAATGCACACATTGATGTCACAGCTGGGGAAATCACATTCAACCTAAATGGAAAGGAAGAGAAATTTGCTTTCAAGCCAAGACCTGATCCTCGCTCTTCAGTAGATATGATTGAGAAAGAAGATTTATCATCACCATCTCCGAATACGGAGAATGCACCTGATAATTGAAAGAATTGGAAAGTCCAATTCGTGGACTTTAAACTACGAACCCTCGCCCGAAGGTATGCCGGTAATTATCCTTAATTTCTTTACATCGAAAAAAATCAAATGCCCCATATAAATAATTTTTGTGGAGCGTCAAAACCCATGAAAATATTTATTGTGGTGGCCCAAAAATATTTATTCTTGCATTCTTATGTTTATTTCCAGCATTATTTATCAAAATACCAAAAATATTTCATCTAGTGGAGGACCCCACTTGTCATACACTCAAATTCTTATTTCACCTAATTTGGACAAGACACATCCCACTCAAACCTCCACCTACTTCCATTCACCATGCCTGCATGCTTTTCCACCGCAAAATCCACCTAATTCGATGCACCTCGAAGTGAGTAACATGCAGCATGGAGGAGAGGACAGGCGGGCCCACCACCAGGCGGCCGCCTCCACCAATCGAGGGTAGCCGACGCCTCCCTCTCTCCCCTATAAAAACCCATACATCCCTCGGTTTCTCTTTGCCTCCTCATTCCAGAGCTTCCAGTTCCACTTCGAGATTCATAGTTCTTCATTCCGAAAAGCTTTGGTTTAGTAGAGGGAAGAAAGAAAGAGAGAAGAGGAGAGAAGAAGTAGTTACGGTAGTAGTAAAAATCTTGAGAAGGAAAGAGAGAGTTCTTAGAAAGAGAGCAAGAAGAATTAGAGGAAATGCTTTGTCCTAGTAACCAAGCTAGAGTAAAACTTTGCTAGGGGAAGTTCTATCAAAATAAAATCCATCAAGCATTATCTTTTCTGGACGACTAACCCCTAGACGACTAACTTTGGACAAATCAACCCCGATTTCTTTCTAACCTCTCTATTATTGTTATTTACATTATTTTGTGATTGCTTTGTGCTAACCCCTTGTTCTTCTAACCCCCGTTACTAGTACTTGTCTTGCTTTGTTTTGCTTTGTTTCGTGATTGTTTTTGCAGGATGAGCTTCTTTGGATTTAGCCGAAGGTCCAAGCGCTTAGAGAAGGATGGCTCCTCATCGACAACCCAATCGAGATGAGTTTTGGAAACGAAACTCCACCACCAAAGATCCCCGATGACCGACGGTGATCTCGGGCTCCATACTGCGAGAGAGCGGGCAAGGTACAAGGACATGAAGAATCGAACTTTCACGCACACACCGGTACTAGATCCCGATTTCATACATGAGATAGGTATGGCTTCCGAATTTGACGCAAATTTTCAAAAACGTGGGATGGCGTAATTTTTGGGAAATTACCGAGCTAGGTTCTAGGCTGTTGACCCTTGAATTTCTTTGCACTTTTGCCTTACAAATGAGGGGATACACTTTAGACTCTTTAGAGAGCAACACACTCTTAGCTGGAGGGGTTTAAACGATGCTCTTGGTTTTGAACCCGTTTGCGTTATTTCACTAGATCAAGCTTTGCCTGATTTTAATCACATTACAGTTTGGAAGGAACTTTCTGGTAAAGATTCTTTCTAGGATGCCAAAGCCAGTGATATGCACATACCTACCCTCCGCTTTTTCCACAAATGGATGTGTTTCACTTTCTTTCCAAAGAAAGACCAAAGAAAGTGTCGAACGATAGACTTGCAATTAATGTACGTTATTAAGCAAAGGAAAGTCTCCCCCCTATTATCCCCTTGGCACAACATTGGCTCAACATACCCAAGTTGGTAGGAACAATAGAGTGTACCTCGCTTATCACTAGAATTGCAAAACATCTTAGAATCTTGGATGATGTCTCTGTCCCTTTTATAGAAAAAGCACAGACGTTGATAGGCTACCCGTATTTCAAGCAAGCACATATAATGAGAAGGGTAGGAAGTATTTACTATATGAAACACCCTGGCATTGGGGAAATCCAGTTACCTAACCTGGATTTTGCCCTTTATGAGACACAATCCTTCTTGATAAATGAACAGGCACAACCAGTGAACATGCCGAGAACCATGCCACAACGCCAAGCAACGCACACGAACCAACCGTGGATGGGTGCATCCAACCCCACAAGGGCCGGCTTACACGAGATATGATGATCGGCACCGGCCGGGGCCTTCCCAGGCCCGCTACGGCCGATTTCGGAAGAAAGCCCGGATGACCAATCCGGAGGCGCGCGCATCCGTCGCGAGACCTACCATGGAAGTGGATACTTCCACGACCAAGCAGGTACATCACGCCCGCGAGGCACACTCCCGTGATTACGAAACAGGCTCGTAGCTCTTTTGCGGGTTTCGGACAAAATGAATCACAACTTCTCCAAGGAATCTACACCCGCGGTGCAAGGAATTCAAAGAAGACCGGACCACCCACATCCGAGGAACAGAGAGCATGGAACAATAGGACTGATCGAGCATCTCCAACATATAGAGACACTAGGGTACCACACGGACTGGCCGCACACCCACACAGGAAATAGGCGCGGGCGTCGCCAAGTAGAACACCCACATCAAGATCAAGCTTGGGGAAGGCTACCCCCGCTCAACCGTAAGTCTCAACCACCTGGTATCTATTTATTTATTTATTTTCTATTTTAGTTGTTTGAGGTTTGCATGCTTTGTTAAAAAAAAAATTCTTGGAAAATAAAATAAAAAGAGTGTATACAAAAGTTTGTTTTTACTTTAAATAAATAAGAAGAGCTAGACAAAGAACTATCTGTTTGGAAATGATGAATAGTTGCTCTGTTTGACTTTCTTGCAAATACCTAGCATTGGTTTAGAGTTCTCCCGATTTATGGACACAACTGTCTAAATCTGAAGATTTGCCTTGAACTCGAAATTTTGTGGGAGCAAACATCTAATCTAGTCTAAGTTATTGACGGATATGATATGAGAAAGTCTGAGCTGCTATTTATCTTGTTCTTAGTAACACTAAATTTTGGAGATTTGATTGTGAAAATTTTAAAATTATGCTATGATGAGTTTCCTACATGACAGAGAGCTTCAAATTCCTACCACAGCCAAATGCATGATCTTAGATAGGAAAACACCATTAGTGACTCCTTGCTTTGCATTGAGTTTTGGCAACCTCTGTGATCCTTAGGAACTTGTCATACAAAACCCACATTCCACATAAATACTACTCCTAATCCGAAGTAGACAATTGCCTTTTGCTAGCCTTCATGAAAATGTTTCACTCCTACCTTGGGAATGAACACCAAAAAATATTCTCTTGCTATCACTCCAGAAAAACCCATTCATGCTCCATGGACTTCATTCATTATCTCTCAAATATTGTTGACAAAAAGAAACTTGGGGCAATGCTAAAAGAAAAAGAAGAAAGAATGGGAGATGAAAAATGGACAAGTGTCCTACGGGCGAGTAGAGCCTACCTCCCTAAAAAAAAGAGAGAAGAGAATAAAGAGAGCTGAAAAAAAATGGACAAGTGTCCGATGTGAAAACAATGGGTACTTAGATGCCCGCCTCTCTGAAAAGGAAAAGAAAAGCTAGCCCAAGTTTTCTTTTATGTCCTCTCAAAATTTCCAAAAAAGAGAGATCAATTTCTTCAAAAGGAGCATAGTAGAATTAGGAGAATTTCATTCCATCTTCACCACCTTCTACATATCCCATACACCTACATTGTATGACTTGTTCTTTTGGATCCATTGTTTGACTTTACAATATATGCTTTGCAAGTATGTATGAGCTGTCTCCCTCCTATGAGCTCCACATATGAAACTTTAGAAATAGGATGAGAGAAGGCGTGGTAAAAACTACCATGTGCCACAAATACCACATATTTTAAGAGAGAAGGCACCACATCATTGCCTTGGGAAGGATCCAAAAACACCACATATGAGAGACTTGAAAGGGTCATACAATGGAAACTCTGAGTTGTATTTCAAAAATATTGAAAACTCCAGAACAGAGGTGAATCCAAGAACTTGAGACATAGTGCTTGACCAACTTGTTCTATCTTTCAATCACCCAAGATTTTAGTGCATATTAAAGCCCCATAATTTTCAGGTAATATAGGTGAGTTGGAAGGTTAGAATGGTTTCACCCTTTCTTGGAGAATAACTTTTTACCAATGATCATATGAATTTGTGAAGAATAAAACATAGTAGCAACTCCTGATCCTTTGTCAAGTTTGGCTTTGCTAGGGACTAGCAAAGGTTAAGCTTGGGGGAGCTTGTTGACATCTCTTATTGAATACTTTTATATGTCAACTAAACATGAAATAAGGGCATAAAATGAATATCCACATAGACATAGGGCTTATACTAACAATTTCTACGAGTTTTGGTGAATTATATATTTTTCGAGGATTAAACAGAAAAAGCCCGGAGATTTGAAGCCCTACAACACGAAGACGTATCTGTGGACGTATATCAACTTGAAACCCCTGTAAGAATATTCCGTAAGACACCGAGACAACGCAGAAGAGGTTTTGGGACCCACCGGCAAAGAGCCGGGCGGCCAAAAGCATGCCAGGCGGCGCCGCCCGGGCCCACCCGGCCACCCTCGCCCAACTATGTCGGTTCCAAACCGCCTATGAGGAGCAATCTAGTCCATCCATCAAGGTCGGTTTGATCCAAGGGCCGTCGTGCATCGCCTAGGGCTATATAACAAGACCCCACGACCCCTGGGTGAAACCCTAATTCACATTGTATTCATTATAATTCATTCAAGCCAAGCGTAAGTAGAAGAGAGCTTCTCCACCGAGATTAGGGTAGCTACTTGCCTAGTTCTAGTTCTTCTAGTTCTAGTTCCTCTATTTAGATTAGCAAGTCGATTCAATTAGAGCCGGGTGTTGCCAACCTAGGATTCTTGATCTTCAAGTCATCACGGTATTATCTTGTATCCATGACTTTATTCTATTTCAATATTAAGTATTGGTTTGCTATGTTCTTAATTTACTCTAGTAGTATATTTGATATGGTCATGATTAATTGTGAGTTCATGTATCTATTCGTAGAGCGCCTAATTCGAATCTCGAGAGAGTTAGGTGATAGAAATAATTATGTAAGCATGGTGCTTAGATATGATCTGCTCTGCGGATGCATCTTATAATCTGGGGCGTGTGGTAGATCGCGGGTGTGATATTCCCGTTGAGTCCTTTGGAGTCCATCCCCTCGGTTATAAGACTAGTTGAGCATGGTTTTGGGGATTATCTTGTTTTGTTCTTGGTTCTCCTTATAAATCTTCGGGATGCATAGATTCATGATTGTTATGTTTGTATATGATGGTATATGACCTAGGGTAGATGTTTGACTTAGTAGATTTAATGCTACATAAGAACCTCATCTCTTAACGTAAGTCCACGTTAGTTTGAGTAGTAAGTAGTCTATTCCTATATCTCTGTGTGATACTTTGCCTTTGTTTATCACTTATCATATCATTATTGGCTTAACCCCTCGCTAAAGAAGTGCTAGTGACCGAATCTCTCATAAGTATGCTAGCTCATAATCATATCGACCATCCTCATATTCCTCTCGTGGTAGAATTATAAATGATAGACCTGGATCCCTCCCGGTGAAATGTGACAAGTGTTATTTTATCTCGTATGCGCTTGCGCATAATTTAATGGTAGATATATTTTGTTTTAGAGAAGATTGCAAATCAGCACAATCACATGTAGCACATATAACATTTCTAGCATTACTGGCGGGGATGACAACCCTAGCCTATGGTAAAGCTATGAGATGGAGAAACACCGAGTGCCTCTCGCTCATATGGCCTTAGGTGAGATTAATTCCACCTATTGGTTGTAGTGATGTTAAGAAGTACCAACAAAGAGCTTCCGCAATTAGCACTGCGCCACACCCGAGCGTGGGGGATTTCAAGGGACGGACAAGGCTTGTCACGACCAAGCCGTCTACGCCCCTCAACCGTGGGATGCGCCACAAAAGGTAGGTGAACGCTAGTCCAAACACCACGTTTGCACTATTGGTCACAGTTCTTGATGTTGGCCAAGGTTCCCCGATCAAAGAGTTCCTTCACCAAGAACTAACGCTCTTAACGAGACAATCTACCAATCCCGCAAGTCTACAACAGCTAAGAAATATCACGAAGGAAATTAAGTAGCTGCAAGATAATCACAAGACTCCTTACCAAAGTGTAAGTAGTGTAACAAAGATACCTTCAGTTATAGGGCCCACATACATATATCATTGTCCCAAAGACCTCGATAAGATGTATATGTACCAAATGATCTAGAAAGCACTATTGTGTTGTCCGGGGATCTCATCATTTACAGTCATTGCAAAGATCACGACAATTTATTCAAATATATTACTGAGTAAACAAATGAAGTCTTACATAACTTAATTTTACAAACTAAGTTTCGGGCTCGTCCCGAGATTTAGGAACCCTAAACATTTATAACGGCAAAAGGAAATGTGTCGGGAAGACACATCCAAAACTGGTTTACAAAACAACTAGGGGTTTACAAAACTCACTCTACTAAATTCAAAAGAAAACAAGCTTCTCCTAAAAGAAACTACAAACTATATAGAAGCATAGAATTCCGAAAAATGTTCTTGGAGAAATTCTTCGACTCCCCCGGTAGCTTCTTCTTCAGAATGTTGATTCCACTTGAACCTTATACCACCTGCTTGTTCTTGTGTTACATCCGGTATCGGAGCTCATCATTAACAAGTTATTGTAGCATTGCTATTTCAAAAATTTCAAAATGATTTGAGTCAAAGCAATTTAATCTCTATTTGGTCCAAATTGCTTACTACTCATCTTAATTCATATTTAAACTCTTTCCTACATTTCAAAGGATAGTAGTAGAGTAACTTATATATTGCCCTATGTTTTAGGTTTAATGTTTCCCGTAAGTTCGAATCATGCATCATGCTTAATTAACCTTGTAATAAACTTTCCCCTTTATTGTGGTTTGGGTTAAGAATAACAATCCTATTCTTGCTAAACTTTAGGTTTCTTTAGTCTAATTTCCAATCTCGCCCTCTACAGGATGGCTCTTACCAGGCTGGACCGGATTCGCCCATGGCGGTTTTCTATTTAAATTTCGTTTTTCGATTTGATTTAAATATGAATAGTACGAAAACTTCCAAAATTCATAGAAAGTTATCCAGAGCCTAGAAAATTATAAATTTTTTTTTTGTAGGTGCTGTTCATGATGTCTAGTATATAGGAAAAATTTCAAACTTAATTTTTAAACTGTTTTGTCATGTTCTAAAATTAGCAGCTTTAATTAAAAAATGAGACTTTGGTGAATTTTATAAATTAATCTATATTTCAAAAATTCATGAAATTTTATTTAGAACTGTTTTATGATAGGACCTACTTGTAGAAAAAGTTTGGGGTCAGTTTGAGTTAATTAAATTATTTTCTATTTTATACTTTGTTTTAATTAGAGAAAATGAATGTTGTTTGATGTAGAAATGTTGTGTTGATTTGTGAATTAGAATCTTACTTGTGTAAGATGGTCTTTGAGAACTCCTTAGGCAATGGTGATGATAACTTATAGAGTAGTTCAACAAGTTGGTTTTGTTAGGTTGCAACTTTATCGTGAAGGAAAGTTGTACTCAAGTTGATGTTTATTTTCCTTGCACTTCTAAGCATCATGTTTACCATTATGGCATCATATTGAAGCATGCATTCTACTTCGTGTAGAGAACGCTAGTGAAGGATTTAAGGTTGAGGAAGTTTCGAGGAGGTTCGGTGTCCCGTGGAAGTTGGCTTTGATATCCGTGGAACGGATCCCGAGCCCGAGTGCTACTTTCTTTGAAGGCAAGCCCCTGATGCATTTAAACCTTTCCTTGTTATTTTACAAAGTTTATTATCACTTATGTTGATGATATGATGCATTAGGTGAATAGGAGTTGAGTGATTACCTATTTGATGCATAATCATCCTTGTTATTGAATTATCATCCTTGATAACCTGTTTTATTTCAAAAAGAGCTAGATGCTATGCTTTGCTTAAAAGTTAGAATGCTTTTATAATGTTTACAAAGTTCTTCAATGATGATTCACAATTAGAATGTGAAAGATAAGTTAATTGAGACCGGTCGGGTAACTTGCATTGAGAAGGGAGTCTCTTTGTAGTGTTTCCTACCGTCGGTTAAGCACCGTCGTTGGTTGGCCCTTGGATCATGAACTTTGTATACGGCCACATACTTTGGGTAAGCCCGATCTCGGGGTGTGTCAAATCGAACGCGATACAACCCATTGCTTTGGAAGTGGAGAGATGGCGGGAGTACAAGATACCCTCGGTGGGTTAAAGTCCCGGGACGGAGGCGTACATCAGATTCTCGGGTGGCGTGGGGGACGCGGTCCCGTTTTGAACGAACTGGGAGATGGTTGATATATGCAAGCTTTGGTGCTACATATATCGTGTGGTGAGGTATCCCCAGCTGGGTTACAAGTGATTCGAATCGTCGTTGCTCTACGATATAAGGAGACTTGATCCTCGCACCTCCATCGTAGTTGAATTATGGAACCTTGATGTAGTTTAAAAGGGAGTTGGTTGAGAAGTGATTGCTTTAGTAGATAATCACCTAGATGAGAGGTATCACTAAAGTTGAAATAAAACTTTGAAAGTAAGGATCTACTCTTAGTAAGCTTTTATGCAAATGAGTCCTTGCTAAGACCTTTCCTATACCCAGCATTCCTGAGTCTTCACCTATTTTCTTTTAGTCGGTTAAGTCTTGTTGAGTACTCCCGTACTCAGGGTTCTTTGACCCTTGTTGCAGGTGAGGGTCAGGGCCACATGTGTGTTGGTCCTTGTTGCATGACTGTTTTCCAGATGGAAGATGAGGAGGAGTAGATGGTGACCCTTGGGCAGGGTCTTATGTTATTTGTTGAAACTCTACTACTATGGTTTTGTATTAAGTTTACTTAAGTTTGAAACTCAGTTTGTAAAATTAAGTTATGTAAGACTTCCGCTGTTTACTCAGTAATATATTTGAATAAATTGTCGTGATGTTTGCAATGGGCCCATAAATGATGAGATCCTGCGGACAACACAATAGTGCTTTCTAGATCATTTGGTACATATACATCTTATCGGAGGTCTTTGGGACAATGATATATGTATGTGGGCCATATAATCTGGAAGGTACTTGTTACAAGTAAAATACTGCGGGGATACAAAGCCCAAGCGAATGCCCGACAAGTCCTAAGACTCAGCCCCTCCTAGGAACCGCGGAACACCGAGGGGCGAACCGCCACTCCGGGTAGAAAGAACAAAGCTCCTTTCTAGCTTTTCCCTCTCTCACTCTCTAGAATTAGAAGAAGATATAGAAGAAGTAGAAGAAGAAGAACTAATTCTACTCTCTTGCACAAGTGGACTTGGTTTCTCCTTTGAATTGTTGTGTAGAGAGGTGAAGGAGGGAGCTATTTATACACAAGGGGAGGGGCCTAAGTGCTAAAATCACCAAAACCGACCTAGGAAAACCTTCCATATCCGCCAAACCGACCATCCAACGTCGGTAGTGTCCGTTTTTAGAAGGTAACAAACCGCCTCCCCGGCTGGGCCCGAACCGCCTCAGCCGGGGTGTGGCCGCACCAGTGTGTGCGCGCGCTAGGGGGGCCGGCTTTGGCTCGGGCTTCGGCAGGTGGGCCTCCTTCTTTGTGAAAAGTTGTCTGGGTGGTCTTGGCCCCGCCGGTTTTGACGTTTTGTCCCGATTCTTGTTTGGGCTTGCCATTTGCTTTGAGTTGGTACCGCAAGTCCAAATAAACACCAAAACTTTGGAATATGTTAGTTGAAATCCCTATTTCTAGGTTGTTTTGGTGTTATGTTGACGGTGTTTAATTTGCAAGTATGCTTGTTGATATTTCTTAGCGCAATCAAAGGAAATAGGTATAAAACCCATCCCCAATAACGGCGCCCGGGAATGCGCCCGGCCGACATTCCCAAGTAAAACCACCATGTCGGTGATCCGAAAGGGATTGTCGTGCGGGATAGATCTTGCCATCTTAGATATTTCATCCACAAGCGCACGGATCTATCATTGTAGCATTTCACCCGAAGTATTCGGGGTATCGTTATTTATATTTTTCCAAAGTAAGGCATGTGTTTAATAAGCTTGCATGGCATCTAAATAGAGGAACATGTGTTTGCTTAGACCAAATTGTTCATAACGAGGGGTAAGCAATAATGGTTTATGGATAGTGTGACACACACTTAAGAATCCACCAAAGAAAAGGATAAAGAAAATAGATAAAGAATAAATGAATAACCTAATGGAGTAATTCTAATGTATCTAGTCATGACCATACAAATGAATAGTTAGGATCATATGCAAACTGATCTAAGCATGGTTAGGTCTAGAATACCGGGGAGACCCCACCAGGAAGTCTGCTTCCCACCAAGGCATTTACGAACTCCTACAGCACATACGAACGTGGGGGGATTTCAAGGGACGGTCAAGGCTTGTCACGACCAAGCCGTCTACCCCCTCAACCGTGGCATGCACTCATATTCACGGTGTCGTAATACCCGGGCACCATGCCCGCATATCGAAGCACTACTCTTGTCCCCCAGATCCCCACTCGTCGAATGGACGGACTAGAACAAGAGCAAACCCGAAGGAACAACGAACCGATATCCCACCTCTAATCAAGTTAGGCATATGATGATCGATGAAGAACTGAGATGAACATGTCAAGATTATGATATGTAAACTATATGCTAGTTCATATACCAACACAAGAACATAAACAAGACTATACTCTAGTTCATAAGTTAGGCCAACAACATAGATATAAGACTTGCAAATAGAAGAATGCTCCATAGAGAAGATGTATTACCAAGGCACTTTCTTCTAGGAGACAAGCCCTCCTTGTAGCTCTTCTACTCCATGTACTAACCAAGAACTAAGAAGAAGAAGAAAGAAGAAGTAGAAGAAGAGAGAGAGGTAGAGGTGGTAGAGAGAGAAAGATTGCTTTGGTTTGTTTGGACTCCAAGTGGTTTGTGTTGAGAGAGAGAGAGAGGGGGGGACTACTTATACACTTGGAGGAGGGGCCTAAGTGCTAATTTACACCAAAACCGACCTGTAAACCTTCCTAATCTGAGCAAACCGACCATCCCATGGCGGGAATCCCTATTTGGCGGTGCACGAACCGCCTCCCGAGGTGGGCGAAAACCGCCTCGGGGAGAGGTGCGCCGCACACCGGTGTGGTGCGCCGCGCACCCCCCGGGCTTGGCCTGGCCCGGGTCTTGGTGGGGTGTCGCCCTTCAACTTGAAAAGTTGTGGGCCGGGCTTGGCTCGGCCCAATTTTGATGTTTCGGTCGATTTGCTCCCGGGCTTGTGTTTTGCAATAATGCGCTTTCCTGGATGGCGTACTTTGGTCGATTTTCCACTTGCTTTTATTATAAATCTGCAAAATAAAATACTAGACACTACAAGTAGAATTTTATTAGTGAATAATGCATATGAGTATAAAAAGGTATAGTTTTACTCCCTTTATGGTAGTAAGTTGACGGGAAAAATATGTCGTTGGTGACCGTCAAAAATAGGTACAAAAACAAGTGTGGGGGAGGCTCACAAGTCAAAGGTACGTGATTTATTAAAATTAAAATGTTGACTTGTGACTTTTCTTTAAGTGCTAAAACCTGAACCAAGCTCCATCTCTTTGTCTACAAATTGATACATGGCATGCATACATTTTATTCCTCGCCAAAAACCAGCCCGAAAATGCTTGTTGACATTTCTTAAGCGCAATCAAAGGAAACAGGTATAAAACCCATCCCCAATACTTGGCGCCCGAAAATGCGCCGTGACATTCCCAAGTAAAACCACCATGTCGGTGATCCGAAAGGGATTGTCAACGGGATAGATCTTGCCATCTTAGATATTTCATCCGCAAGCGCCGCGGATCTATCATTGTAGCATTTCACCCTAAAGTATTCGGGGTATCGTTATTTATATTTTCCCAAAGGAAGGCATGTGATTAATAAACTAGCATGGCATCCGAATAGAGGAACATGTGTTTGCTTAGACCAAATTGTTCATAACAGGGGTAAGCAATAACGGTTTATGGATAGTGTGACACACACTTAAGAATCCACCAGCAAAAAGGATAAAGAAAATATATAAAGAATAAATGAATAACCTAATGGAGTAATTCTAATGTATCTAGTCATGGCCATACAAATGAATAGTTGGGATCATATGCAAACATGATTTAAGCATGGTTAGGTCTAGGATACCGGGGAGACCCCACCAGGAAGTCTTCTTCCCACCAAGGCATTTATGAACACCTACAGAACATACGAACGTGTGGGGATTTCAAGGGACGGTCAAGGCTTGTCACGACCAAGCCGCCTACCCCTCAACCGTGGCATGCCCTCATATTCGCGGTGTCGTAATACCGGGCACCATGCCCGCATATCGAGCACTACTCTTGTCCCCCCAGGGATCCCCACTCGTCGAATGGACCGGACTAGAACAAGAGCAAACTCGAAGGAACAACGAACCGATATCCCACTCTAATCAAGTTAGGCATATGATGATCGATGATGAACTGAGATGAACATGTCAAGATTATGATATGTAAACTATATGCTAGTTCATATACCAACACAAGAACATGAACAAGACTATACTCTAGTTCATAAGTTAGGCCAAGAACATAGATATAAGACTTGTAAATAGAAGAATGCTCCATAGAGAAGATGTATTACCAAGGCACTTTCTTCTAGGAGACAAGCCCTCCTTGTAGCTCTTCTACTCCAAGTACTAACCAAGAACTAAGAAGAAGAAGAAAGAAGAAGTAGAAGAAGAGAGAGAGGTAGAGGTGGTAGAGAGAGGAAGATTCTTTGGTTTCTTTGGACTCCAAGTGGTGTGTGTTGAGAGAGGAGGAGGGGGGGGACTACTTATACACTTGGAGGAGGGGCCTAAATGCTAATTTATACCAAAACCGACCTTGTAAACCTTCCTAATCTGAGCAAACCGACCATCCCACGGCGGGAATCCCCATTTGGTAGGTGCACGAACCGCCTCCCCGAGGTTGGGCGAAAAACCGCCTTAGGGAGGGTGCGGCCGCACCGGTGTGGTGCGCACACACCCCCCGGCTCGGCCTGGCCCGGGTCTCGGTGGGGTGTCTTCCTTCGTCTTGAAAAGTTGTGGGCCGGGCTTGGCTCGGCCCAATTTTGATGTTTTGGGTCGATTTGCTCCTGGGCTTGTGTTTTACAATAATGCGCTTTCCCGGATGGCGTACTTTAGTCGATTTTCCACTTGCTTTTATTATAAATTTGTAAAATAAAATACTAGACACTACAAGTGAAATTTTATTAGTGATAAATGCATATGAGTATAAAAGGTATAGTTTTACTCCCTTTATGGTAGTAAGTTGACGGGAAAAATATGTCGTTGGTGACCGTCAACAAACTCCCCCAAGCTTACCCTTTGCGCGTCCTCGAGCAAAAGAGATAAGTACTTGGTTGTTGATCAGGAGTTTCTACTATGCCGATTACATTTTACAAGTGCCAGGGTTATAATAAGATTTTCTACTAGAGTTTGAATAAAATGGCACATCTTTTTCCCACCCTTTATTACCTTTCATCGTAGCGGGGCTTTCTAGCTTTTCTCAAAGTCTTGGGCGGTTGCCGATAGAACGGTTATAACGAGAGATGCTTATCATTCATCCTTTTGATCAACTTTTTATCCGGGGTTTATTTATTTGGAGAATATTTATTTTTCGAGAAAGCATGGGCTTTATTGCTATATATATATTTTTTTTCTCTCTCTTTTTTTTAGAAATGTGGGCTCTACTCGCCCTCGAACACTTGTCCATTTTTTATCTCATTTTTTTTAGCATAGCCCATATCATTTCTCTTTTCTTTCAAAGTAGATTCCCGGATGTCAAGTTTCTCTTTTTGGACGAAATCATAGCAAATCCATTTGTACCATATCATACTTGGCAACAACTTAGACTAGATAGAGCCTATGCAACCCACATGAATCGGGTTTTTTTCGGATGAGTTTTTTAGACTTAGCCACTAAACCCAAACCTTAGAGAAATTCAAATTATAAACTAGGCACGAGGCAAAGCATAAGACAGAGCAACTATTCATCATTTCAATAAGGGACTAAGACTAAACATTTTTATAGCTCATATATATAAACATTAAGGCACATAGAAGAGCTACTTATTCTATTTTTGGATTTTTTTTTTTTGGAGAGGTGGGCTCTACTCGTCCCTAGACTTTTGTCTTTTATTTCCTCTCTTTCTCCTACCGTTGTAGCACTTCACCCGGTGGTAAGCAGGGTATCGTATTTTACACAAGGACGGTCGCGCAGCAGGCTTTCTGGTTTGTGTCAACCTAAGGCAAGGGTTTGTTTTCTAAGAGTAGCGAGGTATCTATAGGCTAAGTTTTCCAGGCGGATTTCTTTAAAGTCCATTGTCTACTTACTTGGCACCGCCAACGCCAAGCCTAGGAAGCTTCCGGCAATTAGCACCGCGCCACACCCGAACGTGGGGGGGATTACAAGGGGACGGACAAGGCTGTCACAACCCGGCCGCCTACCCCCTCAACCGTGGGATGCGCCACAAAAGGTAGGTGAACGCTAGTCCAAACACCACGTTTGCACTATTGGTCACAGTTCTTGATGTTGGCCAAGGTTCCCCGGTCAAAGAGTTCCTTCACCAAGAACTAACGCTCTTAACGAGACAATCTACCGATCCCGCAAGTCTACAACAGCTAAGAAATATACGAAGGAAATTAAGTAGCTGCAAGATAATCACAAGACTTCTTACCAAAGTGTAAGTAGCTTGCAGAGGTACAAGCCGGGCGGGTACCGACAAGTCCGGCACTCCGTCCTCCTAGGAACCGCGGAACACCGAGGGGCGAACCGGCAACTCCGGGTAGAAAGAACAAAGCTTCTTTCTAGCCTTTCCCTCTCTCACTCTCTAGAATTTAGAAGAAGATATAGAAGAAGTAGAAGAAGAAGAACTAATTCTACTCTCTTACACAAGTGGACTGGTTTCTCCTTGGAATATGAACTGGCTATGAATATGAACTGTGTGCGTGGCTACCATTTGCTCATACAGGCTAATCTTTTATGTTTTCTCCTGTTGTGGGTGAAAACAGGATAGTGTATGTCAGGTTTCCTACTGCCGAAAAACTTCATCTCCGATCCAGAGGCACTCCTAAGGAAGAACAGGTCTCGTGCCGCTTCTTCTTCGGCCGGAACCCCGACAGTCGAAACCGACATCCCTGCACCAACCGCATCTCAAGCCATGGCCCAGAAGTCGCTGCGTGATTTCTCTACTCCCGCTATCACCAACGTGCCCACTGGGCCGGTGGTGAATGTGGCGGATAAAAACTTTAAACTGCGCACTGGGCTGATCACCATGGTGCGAGGCGGTTCATTCGTGGGATCGCCTAGCGAGGACGCCAACGCTCATCTCCAACACTTCCTTGAGCTATGCGACACCATCGTCATCAAGGACGTCGAACCCGACGTTATCAGGCTCCGTCTGTTTCATTTCTCCCTTGTGGGGAAGGCGAAACAGTGGTTCTATAAGGACAAGGAAGTCGTCAGTACGTGGGCCAAGTGCTCAGCGGCGTTCCTGGCTAAATTCTTCCCCATGGGCAAAACCAATGCCCTAAGGGGAAGGATCGCCAATTTCCAGCAGACATCAATGGAACCCATTCCGGAGGCGTGGGAAAGGCTGCAAGAATACATTCTAGCATGCCCGCACCACGGGATGGAGAACTGGCTGGTGCTCTAGAACTTCTACAATGGTCTTACGGCCATATCGAAGGGGCACCTCGACGCCGCTGCTGGTGGCGCATTTCTATCACTCACCATAGATCAGGCAACAACCCTGATTGACAAAATGGTGGCAAATCAGAGCTGGGGCGAAGATAGAGCCCTAGCCAAAACACAAAAAGGCATGCATACCGTGAAGGAGGCGGATATGGTTACCGCAAAAATGGATCTTCTGCTGAAGAAGCTGGAAGAGCGCAGCACAGACTCAACTACCCAGCAGCGCCCAGTTTACGCCACAGACGCTCACATGACCTATGAGACGTGTGGTGAAGTTGGCCACTCAGGAGATAACTGCCCTGAGATCCGTGAAGAAGCTGCATTCATCAACAATAGCTACGGGTATCGCCAACCTCAGCAGGGCTGGAATAACCAGTCCAGGCCACCGTTCCAAGGCAACCAGGGATACAACTCCAACTATAACCCTGGTCAGCCATCATTGAAGGACCTGGTACTGGGCCAAGCCAAAATTAACGAAAACCTCACCAAAAAGATGGGCCATCAAGACAAGATCCTTGAAGGAGTGAATAATAAGCTCGAAGGGTTGACGTCAGCTGTGAGGAATCAGCTAAGCTTCAATAAAATGATAGAGACACAGCTGGCCCAGATTGCTGCCCAAGTACCAGTTAACGACTCGGGAAGGATCCTAGGGCAACCTGAGGTCCCACACGAGTCAGTTAACATGATATCTCTGAGGCTCAGTCAACCTAGTGAGCTAAAGAAGATCCCCGTGGACTCGCCATTTATTGCCAAGAAGGGAGACCCTGGGCGTCCGATCATTAGCTATGCCATTGGCCCCCACAACTTCGCCAATGCATTTTGTGACTTGGGGGCCAGTATCAATGTGATGTCCAAGGCCACCTTCAACAGAATCCATGGAGGGACACTTACTCCTGCCAACTTCGCCCTCCAAATGGCAGATCAAACAACACGGCGGCCCGAGGGAATTCTCGAAGACATGTTGATTAAAATTCAAGATGAGTACATCCCTGCAGACTTTGTGGTCCTAAACATGGGCCCAAAGGAGGATGTGTCTCTCCTCTTGGGGAGACCATTTCTCTATACGACCAAAGCTGACATCAGTCTGGGAAAGGGCTTCGTCGTCTTCCATGTCGAGACAAGGCGGTAAAATGCTCATTCATCGGTACAAGCAACAACACACCCGGCTATCATCATCATCAAAACCGGTGTGGAGTGTTGGAGGATCGACTCTTAAACCCCGGAGAGGGCACTCTCCGCCAAGATGCGGGGGAAAGTCGACAGTGACTATAACTAACCCGCCCTAAAAAAAAAAAATGGGGTATATTTAAAAAAAAAAAATGGGGTATATTTTAAAAAAAATGTGTTTTATAAAATATTTTATTATCAACAAAAATATTTATTACATAAAATCTATAAGTAAATATTTTTGAAAAGTAAAATAAAAAGTCTTCATAAATAAAATAAATTCTTTCATGAAAAATAAAAGAAAAATATTTTCTACATAAAAAGTATATACAAAAATATTTTTTAAAATAATTTTTCTATTTAAAAATAAATTTATTTTTGAAAATTTTTGGAGGAAATCAAAAGGGGAGAAAACGGTCGAACCGGCGCGAGCAAACAACGACCCGCGAACTTTTCATGACCGTTGTGCACGCCTTTGCCAAAGCACGGCGGCGAGAGGCCTCGGGCGGGGTGTCGCGCGCACCCCAAGGTGCGCCACACCTGCCGGGCGCCGCGGGTCCCGCCATCGCCAACGGCTCCTAGCCGTTGTGTGGAGGGGCCCTCGGCCCGTTGGCTCGGCTATAAATAGCCCGAAAGCACGGTGTGAGAGCACCCACCTCTCATTTTCACTCTTTCTCACTCTCACACTCTCCCCACTTGTTCTACACTTCATTTTCTCCACCAAAAACATTGTGCCGAGCAAGAACACGGGTGTGAAAGTTCATACTTTCACCTAACCCTTACACACCGAGATCTTGCTCAATCGTTTTTGCAAAGAGCCATGAGATTTGACTTTGACGGCGGCTCAGACGATATGCCCCCACCAGTCCGGCCGCTGGCGGCCACCACAAGGGGTGGAGGCTATCGGTATCCAGTGCGACACCTCGGCGTCCGCACTAGGAACATTGAGCACACGCTCAATACCCATGTGCAAAGTACCGCGAGACGATGGCGGCGGCGGGAGCGGCGAGTCGGCGAGATGGACCCAATTGGAGTCCAACATGGCTACTCGCAACGCACGAGAGGAAGCATTCTGGAGGTACTAAGGCTTCGATCCTGATCAGGAGGTACCAAGGCTTCGATCCCTTCTTGGCAATGAATGGCGAGCTCACAGGGATCTTCTTTAGCTCATTGGGTTGACTGAGCCTCAGAGATATCATGTTAACCGACTCGTGTGGGACCTCGGGTTGCCACGAGATCCTTCCCCGAAGTCGATTAAGCGGTACTTGAGCAGCGATCTGGGCCAGCTGTGTTTCTATCATCTTGTTGAAGCTTAGTTGATTCTTCACAGCTGACGTCAACCCTTCGAGCTTATTATTCACTCCTTCAAGGATCTTGTCTTGATGGCTCATCTTTTTGGTGAGGTTTTTCGTTAATTTTGGCTTGGCCCGATGCCAGGTCCTTCAATGATGGTGACCCGGGGTTATAGTTGGAGTTGTATCCCCTGGTTGTCTTGGAACGGTGGCCTGATCGGTTATTCCAGCCTGGCGAGGTTGGCGATACCCGTTCTTTGTTGTTGATGAAGGCGGCTTCTTCCGCGGGTCTCGGGGCGGTTATCCCCTGAGTGGCCGACTTCACCACAGGTCTCACACGTCATGTGAGCATCTGTGGCATAAATTGGGCGCTACTGGATAATAGAGTCGGTGCTGCGCTCCTCTAGCTTCTTCAGCAGAAGATCCATTTTTGCGGCAAGCATATCCGCCTCCTTCACGGTATGCATGCCTTTTTGTGTTTTTAGCTAGGGCTCTGTCTTCGCCCGGCTACGGTTTTGCCACCATTTTGTCGATCGGGGCATTTGCACGATCTATGGTGAGCGATAGAAATGCGCCACCAGCAGCGGCGTCGAGGTGCCCCTTCGATATGGCCGTGAGACCATTATAGAAGTTTTGGAGCACCAGCCAATTCTCCATCCCGTGGTGTGGGCATGCTAGAATGTATTCTTGCAGCCTTTCCCACGCCTCCGGAATGGGTTCCATTGAATTCTGCTGGAAATTGGCGATCCTTCCCCTCAGGGCGTTGGTTTTGCCCATGGGGAAGAACTTAGCCAGGAACGCCGCGGAGCACTTAGCCCACGTACTGACGACTTCCTTGTCCTTGTAGAACCACTGTTTCACCTTTCCCACGAGGGAAAAAGGAAACAGGCAGAGCCTGATAACGTCGGGTTCGATGTCCTTGATGACGATGGTGTCGCCTGCCTTAGGGAAGTGTTGGAGATGAGCGTTGGCGTCCTCGCTAGGCGATCCCACGAGAATGGACCGGCACGCACCATGGTGATCGGCCCAAAGGCGCGATTCAAAGTTTTTGTCCGCCACATTCACCACCGGCCCGGTGGGCACGTTGGTGACAAGCGAGTAGAGAAAATCGCGCACGCGACTTCTAGGGCCATGGCTTGAGATGCGGTTGGTGCGGGGATGTCGGTCTCAACTGTCGGGGTTCCGTAGAAGAAGAAGCGGCACGAGACCTGTTCTTCCTTAGGAGTGCCTACGGATCGGAGATGAAGTTTTCCGGTAGTAGGAAACGACATACACTATCCCGTTTTCATCCACAACGAGGAGAAAACATAAAAGATTAGCTTTGTATGAGCAAATGGTAGCCACGCACACGCTCATATTCATAGCCGCTAGTTTTTTTTTTTTCACAATGCCTTCCCCGGCAACGGCGCCAGAAATGTTTGTTGGTGTTTCTTACGCACACAGAGAAATCCGCAAGCGCACGGAAATACCGTTGTAGCACTTCACCCGGAGGTAAGCGGGGGTATCGTATTTTACACAAGGGCGGTCGCCTAATAGGCTTTTAAGTGCAGTGTCAACCTAAGGCAAGGGTATGTTTTCTAAGAGTAGCAAGGTATCTATAGGCTAAGTTTTCCAGGCAGTGATTTCTAGAGTCTGCTGTCTACTTACTTCGGGCACCGGCCAACGCCCAACTGGGCAGCTTCCGGCAATTAGCACTGCGCCACACCCGAATGTGGAGGGATTTCAAGGGACGGACAAGGCTTGTCACGACCAAGCCGCCTACCCCTTCAACCATGGGATGCGCCACAAAAGGTAGGTGAACGCTAGTTCAAACACCACGTTTGCACTATTGGTCACAATTCTTGATGTTGGCCAAGGTTCCCCGGTCAAAGAGTTCCTTCACCAAGAACTAACGCTCTTAACGAGACAATCTACCAATCCCGCAAGTCTACAACAGCTAAGAAATATACGAAGGAAATTAAGTAGCTGCAAGATAATCACAAGACTCCTTACCAAAGTGTAAGTAGCTTGCAGAGGTACAAGCCGGGCGGGTACCGACAAGTCCGGCACTCCGTCCTCCTAGGAACCGCGGAACACCGAGGGGCGAACCGGCAACTCCGGGTAGAAAGAACAAAGCTCCTTTCTAGCTTTTCCCTCTCTCACTCTCTAGAATTAGAAGAAGATATAGAAGAAGTAGAAGAAGAAGAACTAATTCTACTCTCTTGCACAAGTGGACTGGTTTCTCCTTTGAATTGTTGTGTAGAGAGGTGAAGGAGGGAGCTATTTATACACAAGGGGGAGGGGCCTAAGTGCTAAAATCACCAAAACCGACCTAGGAAAACCTTCCATATCCGCCAAACCGACCATCCAACGCGTCGGTAGTGTCCGTTTTTAGAAGGTCACAAACCGCCTCCCCAAAGCCGGGCCCGAACCACCTCGGCCCGAGGTGCGGCGCACACTGTGGTGCTTGTAGCGCACCTGCCGGGCCTGGCTGGCTCGCTCGAGCCGGCGGTTTGGGCCTCCTTGCTATGAAAAGTTGTCCGGTGGTCTTGGCCCCGCCTGATTTTGACGTTTTGTCCCGATTCTTGTTTGGGCTTGCCATTTGCTTCTTTGGGCCTTTTTTCTATTTATTGATTTTATTTTTTTTTCTTTATATTTTTGGCCCAAAGTGATCATTCTTGAGTTGGTACCTGCAAGTCCAAATAAACACCAAAACTTTGGAATATGTTAGTTGAAATCCCTATTTCTAGGTTGTTTTGGTGTTATGTTGACGTGTTTAATTTGCGGTTGGTTACCGTCAACGATTAACTATTCTATTGAGGAGGTGGTCGATTGGTGTCTCCGTTATACTGACCCCCGATAATCCAATCGGCATCTCCAAGTCTCGCCATGACGGAAGGCTAGCGGGGGCAGGGGTTTCTTGGGGAGAAGCAAATTACTCCGAAGAAAGACGACTTTGACAAAGCCCACTCTCTTGTGATGCTACACGAAAATGTAGATAGATCCTTACATCGCGAGCATTATCGGTTGTTGCGGGAAGAAAATCCGGATTGGACCGAGTCTCGGTTAACGAGGGCGCATATTAGACGGTTCAACATCCGGATCAAAGACCGACTTGCCGATTCGGGCGACTCTTGTGACAATGAAAAAGCTCGACAAATTTGCAAAGGGGCCTCTCTTCACGATCACAACTTATCGGCTATGACATAAATGGCTACACCTTTTACACGCTGATCAAGACAAGAAAAGTGTGTACCAAAACTCTAGTGTTCGTATTGTTGCAACGATTACGAGAAGGTGCGGCAACCATACTACGGCGTGATTGAAGAGATATGGGAACTCTTGTATCCGGGAGACATGAAGTACGCCATTTTTTTGGTGTAGATGGGTTCCCGATAATCAAAGGTGTCTCAAGAAAGACAAATACGGCTACACTTGCGTTGACCTTGGACGGGCCGGGAACACGCAAGAGCCATTTGTACTCGCAAATCGGGTTAGCCAAGTCTTCTATGTGCGCGACACTAGAAGCAAGAACCTACAAGTGGCTCTCCAGGGAAAAAGCGGGTTATCGGACTTGAAAATCCAAAGTGGAAGAGGAAGGTATCTATGAGTTCGGTGAAATCCCTTCTTTTGATGCAAAAATCATCCCTAGGATTCTAGCGAAGCGAGTGACTCCATACCTCGAGATGGACATAAAGAGAAGGAGGGCCCCATGGCAAAAGGCGCCGAAAAAAAAAGCGGTCGCAAAATGAGTATGCATAGCTATTGCTTGTTGTTAAAGCTCATGTGACGTGCGGGTTTATGGTGTGGTTTGAGTGTTTGAACTGGTTGTTCTTTTGTTATAAAAGTACCTCTAGCTTTTTATTTTCCGGCTTTATGTGGTGACATATTGGCCTTGGAGGTTGATTTGAGATGGCATACCATCTCTCAATCTTTATAAAAACTGAACATGGTCTCCGAGTCTTTGTAAAACCGAACATGGTCTATCTTTGTAAAATTAAATAGCTAGCTATATATGCGAGCATATGTATGTGTGGTCAATAATTTGTGCGAACAATCTACTAGCATCATATATTTTATCAAATTGAGCAAGCGATCATCGAGTTTGCATCGATCATCACACATAGTTTTAATACTTACTTAGCTAGATAGTACATCATCAACAAAAGTAAGTCAAGACAAAGATAAGATCGATCACATTAATTAGTGTGGTGTCGGCATCGAATCGAATGGCACCACCGCACCGCCCCGAAAGCACTTTGTACCTTCTCGGCCTTTTAATTCTTCACGTACTCAACGGCAGACTCAACGGCCCGAAGACTTGGTCGAGCCTTTGCATCATGAGCCTCTCCTTCTCAGCCTTCCCTTTGTTGAGATCCTCAATAGCCCTAGAAACTTCCCGGAGCTTCCGCATGATGGGTTTCACAACCACCACCTCCGGGCACTACATATATATATGCAAGAAACAATTATATGACGGGTCCGGATAAGATCGTGTCAACAAAAAACAAATCACAATCCTCAAATCACGTTCGAAAACGCAAATGATGAAGAAAAGTGAACTATGCCGAAACGGTGGCTAGAGAACTACAAATTACTACGTACCATTCACGAACTATATATATGCCAAAACAAATATTGGTTTCCACAATTTTGAGTTTTAAACAAGTACTCCCTCCATCTCAAAATAGATGTCACTATGGGATGCGTCTTGGGTCAAACTTTCTCAACTTTGACTAGCTAGGTTTGTAGAAAATACGTGCAATATTTAAATCTACAAATAAATTTGTTAAAAAACTAGACTTAAAGATCTTTCCAATGATATTTATTACTTAGCATAAATATTTTATTATTTATATATTTTAATATATAATTGCCGGCATTTTGAAAATGTTGATTTCTCGGGAAGCGAGAATGACATCTATTTTGAGACGGAGGGAGTATATATATATATACCGAAAGATGGCGGGATGGAAGACCGAGAAGTGCTCGGGGAAAAGGAGATCCGGAAATCATGAGGATACTTGCAAGTAACATGTTCTCGCAAGAATCGAAAAGGTCTATAATCTATATATATGACGTGAGGCCATGTTAATAGGCTAGATGATTAGAAGCCGGGAGTTGTTGTTATGCTAAGTTTCGGGTGCTCGGGGAGAGGGCTTAGTCTACTTTTGGTGTTTGCCGTTACCGTTTGAACTAGCATGTCGTTGTCCGATTGCCCGTGATATATGGGTTCAAGGGAGGTTACGTTGTGTTCAGTTTTAAGCTCGGTGAGAGTCTCTTAGGCATGTCCCGTGTTTTTGTAGCTTCTCTTCGTAAAACTTCTAATGAATGCTTGTGTTTACGTAATCAAAAGTAATGGAAATGGGGTCATCCCCGAGTGGAAAAAAGTTTTAAACGAGGCATTATTACTGCGCCAACGATGAGCTTGCTTCCTTCTCCTTCAACGTCGCCTCCGCCGCCCGGCTTCCTCACCGCTTGCCTCGGCGCCGCTGCCGGGACTTCTCCTTCGCCCTCGCCTCTGCCCGGCTTCACGGCGCTAGCCGCCTCAACGACGCCGCCGCCGGGAGGCGGCGTACAAGGCCTCGACAACGGTAGCGGCGTCCGCGCCGTCGCATCGGCCACGCATGTCGTGCCCGGCGGGGGGGCGCCTCAACTCCGGTGTTGCCGGCGCGCAACTCCTCCAACGCCATCGCCGCATGCCGCTTCGCCTCTCCATCATCGGCGTCGCTAGGGTTTGATGCCCGTGAGTGGCCACGGAGCTTCTAGTCTTCCACGTAGACAAGGACGAAGCGGCACGGATGCCCGGCTTGTTGTACCCGTGGAGGCGGCGGGGGACGCCCTTGTTGAACCTTGGCGGTGTCGTCACCTCCGTCTTCACCTCCGTCGACATCGCCGGGGGGCGAGGAACCGGGGGCGAACCTCCCCCGTCTTTGGGTCCCTCTCCCCGTGCCACTTCATCTTCGACGGCAAATGGGGGGAGGGGAGAGGGCGAGGAGGAATGGAGGCGGCGGCGCGCGTGGTGGGCGGGGGAAGAGGCTAGGAGCGCGCGGCGGCGGCACGCGCTGGGGGGAAGTGAAGGAGTTGATACACATGGATCTCTTTGGACCGGTGGCCTACCTTAGCATCGGGGGTAACAAATATGGACTTGTTATTGTTGATGACTACTCTCGCTTCACTTGGGTTTTCTTTGTCTTTGATAAGTGTCAGGTACAAGAGAAGGTGAAAACCTTCATCAAGAGGGCACAAAGAGAATTTGGTCTCCTTGTCAAGAAAGTGAGAAGTGACAATGGGACCGAATTCAAGAACACCCAAGTTGAAGAGTATCTTGATGAAGAGGGCAT
Organism: Hyparrhenia diplandra; assembly: GCA_015847255.1. Lineage (NCBI taxonomy): Eukaryota > Viridiplantae > Streptophyta > Magnoliopsida > Poales > Poaceae > Hyparrhenia > Hyparrhenia diplandra. The sequence goes on along the minus strand of JADLZK010010661.1, from coordinate 26,976 downwards.
CAAGCATGAGTTTTCAGCTGCATATACCCCTCAACAAAATGGTGTAGTAGAGAGGAAGAACCGCACACTCATAGAGATGGCAAGGACAATGCTTGATGAGTACAAGACTTCGGACATCTTTTGGTGTGAAGCCATCAACACCGCTTGTCATGCCATCAACCGCCTCTACTTGCACAAGAAACTCAAGAAGACTTCATATGAGCTCTTAACCGGTAACAAGCCTAAGGTGTCATACTTTAGGGTGTTTGGGTGCAAATGTTTCATTCTTAACAAAAAGCCCCGAACCTCTAAGTTTGCACCTAAAGTCGATGAAGGTTTTCTTCTTGGTTATGGGTCAAATGAGCATGCCTATCGTGTTTTCAACCAAACCACCGGTAGGGTTGAAATCACCATAGATGTGACATTTGATGAATCTAATGGCTCTCAAGTAGAGCAAGTTGATCAAAGTGTTGTAGGAAAGGAGGATCCACCTTGTGAGGCAATCAAGCAATTGGCTATAGGTGATATAAGACCTCAAGAAGATCAAGCTAATTTAGAGGAGGATCCACCAGTTGTTGCTGCACAAGATTCCGCTGACGTACTCGATGACCAAGTGCAACACATTCCTGCTGGAAGTGCCCAGCACGGCGGTCGGGGCACAAACGCAGGCGCAGGCCGTGCGCCGCCACCTACCTCAAGCGGCGGCCGATCCACCCATCATCACCGTTCGACCACTTGATCTCGCTCCAATTCTTGAAGCTGATGATGAATATGATGAAGATCAAGAAGAACATGCAGAAGGCGTTGAACACCCACGACTACGACAAACAATTCAACGGGATCACCCCGTTAACAACATCCTTGGGAGCCTCTAAAAGGAAGTTACTACTCGATCTCATCTAGCTGCTTTCTGTCAACATTACTTGTTTGTTTCATCTTTGGAACCTCAGAAAATAGATGATGCTCTCAAGGATCCCGATTGGGTGTTGGCCATGCAAGAAGAGCTCAACAACTTTGAAAGAAACCAAGTATGGGACTTGGTAGAAAGACCCAAGACGAACATCATTGGTACTAAGTGGGTCTTCCGCAACAAGCAAGATGAAGACGGGTTGGTGACAAGAAACAAGGCAAGATTGGTTGCTCAAGGCTTCACTCAAGTAGAGGGCTTGGACTTTGATGAGACCTATGCACCGGTGGCAAGACTAGAAGCAATTCGCATCCTTCTAGCCTTTGATGCCCATCATGTCTTCAAGCTGTTCCAAATGGATGTCAAGAGTGCATTCCTCAATGGTCCACTACAAGAGGAGGTGTATGTTGAGCAGCCACCCGGGTTTGAAGACCCCAAGTTTCCCAACCACGTCTACAAGCTCCGAAAGGCGCTCTATGGGCTTAAGCAAGCACCTAGAGCATGGTATGAATGCCTTAAGGAATTCTTGCTCAATCAAGGCTTTGAAATAGGCAAAGCTGATCCTACTCTCTTCACACATAAAGTTGGCAATGATATGTTTGTATGCCAAATATATATCGATGACATAATATCTGGTAGCACTAACAATATGTATGTTGAGCAATTTAGTAGGACAATGACCAAGAGATTTGAGATGTCTATGATGGGTGAGCTAAAGTACTTCCTCGGGTTTCAAGTCAAGCAAATGGAGGAAGGGACATTCATTTGCCAAACAAAGTACACCCATGACATGCTAAAGAAGTTTGATATGGTCAAGGCAAAAGCCAATCAAGACTCTAATGCCAAGCAATGGACATCTTGATCTTGATGAGGAGGGTCCAAGGACATGAAGGTATATCACTCCATGATTGGATCTTTCCTTTACCTTTGTGCATCTAAGGCAATCATGGACATAATGCTTAGTGTGTGTATGTGTGCTCGTTTTCAAGCCAATCCAAAAGAATCAAAGAATCACAAACTGTCACAATGTGGGTTCTATGATAGTACCATAAGAAATCTTGAGATACTTAGTCCTCACTCCTAACCTTGGCTTGTGGTATCCTAAGGGTTCCAAGTTCAATCTACTTGGCTATTCAACGCTCGACTATGTCGGTTGCAAAGTAGATCGAAAAAGCACTTACCCATATTACCTTTAACCATGGACATGTTAATTCCTTGAACAATCAAGTCCTTAGTGTCTTGGAGCTCTAAGAAGCAAAATTGTGTAGCCCTTTTCACCGCCTCACTTAGGCAATAATGTTGTGTATGTTGCATTTTTTTGGTGCATCTTATGCCTTCTTCTCAACTACTTTGGATGAAGCTCATAGGTAGGACCTTAAAGGATTACGGATGTTGTTGGCATTTGTTAAGTGCTAAAAGAATATGAAGGAATGTGTAAAGCGCCTCAATGAGGTGTAACACCTACCATTGCTCTATTTAGAAACTTGAAAACTTTCCCTAGGATGAGTATTCTAGAGTATCTTTTTCTTTCTTTCTTTTATATCCATTGTTTAAATCTTGTCCATTTTTTTAACTCTCCTTTATTCTTTTTTTTCTTAGGGAAGCTTTTTTTTTTTAAGAATAAAGAATTCTAATAAGTCACAATCATGTATCCACTAACTTAGCAAACCACTAAACTATAGTGAGGAGGTAATTGTTAAAGGATAATTAAATATCAAAGCATAAAATAATAACCTACCTAAGATATCAAAGAATAACTAAACTAATCAAGAGGTCAAAGGGAGAGATCAAGGTTCCCGGATACTTCTCTATTACTTAGGTTCTATGATAGCAATTATACCATAACACTTCTCATATATCACATCGAACACTAGCCACAAGAAAGAGATGAGAAGGGGACTTAGGCTCATGGAATTATGTTAGTAAAACCCCTAGTCTATGTTGAAATTCATTTTATGCCCTTATTTCATGTTTAGTTGACTATTAATATTATGCTATAACAGGTGTCAACAAGTTCCCCAAGCTTACCCTTTACTTGTCCCTAGTAAAGCCAAACTTAGCAATGGATCGGGAGTTGCTACAACGCTTTCACACCTCAAAAGTACACATGCTTTCAAACAAAATTTCTCCTCCAGATAAAACTTGTTAAAATTTCAACTTACCCATATTACCTTTAACCATGGAGCTTATAGCCTTTTCTTGGGATCTTGAGTAATCGAAAGATAGAACAATCAAGTCAAGCACCTTATCTCAAACTCTTTGTTCAAATATCCTTGTCATGGTTACTTACTCACAGTGTTTGCAAGTTTTCAAAATAAAACTCAAAGTTCCTTGTATGACTCTCTCAAGTCTCTCTTATTTGTGGTATTTGTGGATCATCACTTAGGCAATAATGTTGTGTTACCTTTCTCTCATAATATGTGGTATTTTTTTGAATAAGGCAAGTGTTTAGACACTATGCCTTCTTCTCTCTCACCCTATATCTAAGGTTTATATATCAAGTGCATGAGCTCATAGGTAGGAGAAAACTAAATCTACTTACTAAGCATATATTGTAAGTTCAAGCAATAGATCCAAAGTCACATGATTGTTTGTGATTAAAACATTCACACCGATCAAGATATGCATGATGAAATAATTATGGTGGTAGGTGTGTAAAGTGAGTGTAATCAATGAGGTGTGTGCAAACATGAGGGGAAAGCCTAATTCTACTTTTGCTCCTTGAGGAATCATCTCTCTTTAGAAACTTGAAAACTTTGAGAGAACTTGAGTTGTATCTTTTCTTTCTTTCTTTATTTTTTTCTTTTATGGAGAGGCGAGCATCTAAGTGCCCATTGTTTTCAGCGGACACTTGTCCATTTTTTAACTCTCCTTTATTCTTTCTTTTTTATCTTAGGGAGGTAGGCTCTACTAACCAATCAAACTTAGAGAGACAAAGTAATAGTGAGTTGAGGGATTGCCCGTAGGACACTTATCCATTTTTTATCTCCTTTTTTTTTAAGAATACAACCCAAATCTCTTTTGCAATAAACTTTTGAGAGATAGACAAGGGTAATGGAGCTTTTGTAAGACATTGGCTAGAAATGTGTGAATGGATGGGTATAGGGAATATTTTTGGTTGTTCTCTCCCAGGATAGGAGTAGAACATTTTTGTGGATATTTGGTGGATGCGTACTTCCATGGTAGAAGTAGCATAAATGCAAGTGGAGTAAAGTGGAGCGAGGTGGAGTGTAATGAAGTGGAATGAAATGGAGTGGAGTGTGGTGAAGTGTACATGATTAGCATGACAAGTTTCTAAGGGTCGATAAAAATTGAACAAACTCAATGCAAAGCAAGCAGCCTATATATATATGTCAAAGAGTTTTCCTAATCTAGGGAGCATGTATATATGGCTGTGGTGGGAGGTTCAACACTCTTGTCACATAGGAACTTATCATGTGCACTTTAATTTTCAAAAGATAAATCTCCAAAAATCTAGTATCACTAGGAGTAAGATAAAAATTATTCCATATCAACTCGGACTCTCATATATCATATCCGTCAATCACCTAGACTTGAGCAAGCATTTGCTACCCACAGTTTTAGGTTCAAAGCAAATCTCAAGTCAAAGCAGGTTACATTAAGAGCTCGAGAGAAATTAAGCTTGAAAGGTAGGTACTTGAAAGGAATTACGACGGAGCAACTATTCATCATCTCCAAGGCTAGAGATTATCTTCGTTTCTTTATTTTATTCTCACACTCTAATAAAGACTAGATAGATTCTATTTATTTGGTTTCCTTAGTTATGCATCTTTTTATTTCTTTCTAATAAAACAAACAAATCTAGCTAATATTAAATAAGATAGAAAGATACTTATCTTCATTTTGATACATGGGGGTTGCCCTCCCCTCTCTTTGGATGTTGACATAGTCTTTGATGATGATGTGGAAGTAGAGGTAGATAGTGATGGTGGCTGATTGATCTTCTTTAACGCTGGACACCATGTGTGTCATGTCTCTCTTTCTTGGGATCTCTGGCTTTTTCTCAAATAGACAACAAAGCTAGTGGAACTTGATTAAGCGTTAGGGGTTAGCCACGTTGCTTCTTATTGCCAATGATTAGATTATTATTTTTTCCTTTTAAGACAGTAGCTTAGCTTTAAAGATTAATATTTTTGGATTTTCTATGCAAAATAAAGAATGATGATGCATGCATATTTATTTTATTTTTATGCCACCACTCCAAGAAATATCCTTGTGAGTTGTTACACACCACAAAATTACTCACATGGGGCTTAGAGTTTTTCAATGTATATGCAACAAACAAATATTTATTTTTTTTTCTAATGCAAAGCTAGTGCTATAAAGTAAATATGCTAAAGGAAAATAATTATGCAATGCAAGGAATAAATATGGATAACTACCGATCTTACCTTTTTCGGTCGAAGGATGAGGGTTCGTGTTTTAAGTCCTCATCATTTTATGTGATAGGAAACTAGACTTCTTACCTTGTCGTTTCCTTGAGTGTATTATCCGACCTTGACAATTATGCTCCTTTTCTCTCCAGATGGTGAAGGACGACGTCACCCATGTTCTTAGCTGGTCTTATGAGTTGGAGTGAAGCGTAAGCGATACTTCTTGTTTAGTGTGCATGCTTGTAGGACATTCACTTGTTGAATTCGGAGAGACCGGTAGGCTTCTCCACCATTTTGCTCAAAGTGTGTCCTGATTGCAAAGTCATAGTAGAGATCAAGTGCATGGGCTCTGTTGGTGGGAAAACACCAACATGGAACCAAAACTTCATTCATTCTTCTCTAACTATAGGCACAACAAACAAGATAGAGTTGATTTATTATATGCTTTTCTTAAACCTAACTTGGGTGACAAGATCAGAAAATTGATCATGATTGTTTGTGATTAAAACATTCAACAGATCAAATCAAGCTCATTGACTCTTGGAAGGGTTTTCTTATCTAAACATCAAAAGCATGATTGTGATTCTTCCAAAGTAGGGTAAGCAATATTCGACTTACAAGATGAGGACTAAGAGATCAAGAGAATGATGGTAGGAACAACTAAAGAAACAAAACATGTTTAGCTAATGAAGTTGGATCAAGCAAGGTTGTTACTCCAACATGTTTGAATCTTTATTTATGAACAAGCCATTCTTAAGGAAAAGCTTAAGTAATGACAACTTACCTCAAGATGTTACCTTATTATTGGAATGTGACAACATCGTAACACCTTGTGGTGATTCTTTCCTTCTGCTCGAAGCTTTCCTTCTTTGGCCTCTTATATATCTTGCTCCTTACTTGTCTCTTTTATTGTATCGTCCTTTCTTTCTTGTTCTTCAAATTGTACTAGAACCTTTTAGCTCCTCCTCGATGGTTTTATTCTGTTGCAACATATTAGTTGACAAATGTATACAGAAGGTATAAAAGTAATTGTAAACAAGGGTAGAACTATCATGGAGCTAAAGGTTACTTCTATGCTAGGAAAGTGTTGGTTGGATATTTTAAGTAACAAGTGCTCACTATTACTTTTTTTTGTCTAGTGGGAAATTTTATTATCTTAAGTTTGATTTTGATGTAAGACATTTATTAACCAATCAAACTTAGAGAGACAAAGTAATAGTGAGTTGAGGGATTGCAAACCAAGTAGATGTCGAGTGATGGGAGCTTGAGTAGAGGAGGAGTATGTCGAATGATCTTTAGAGGAATCGACCTTCCTCCCCATGCTCGAGCTTTCACTAAAAATCACTTTCGATACTTTAAGTGTGAATGATGAACCATCCCTAATCGTGTATTGCAATCACCATGTCCTTAGATGTTGTTCATCCTTTGTTCCTGCAAGTTTAGTGACCAAGAATACCCGAAGGGAACTTGTCCTAGGAACATGTTTCTTTTACCATAAGCCTTTATGTGCTATATATATATATATATATATATATATATATATTATTATTTCTTTTAGAACATAAGATAAAAGTTGTATACAAAAATGTGATTTATCTTCACTTACTTGTCTTTGATGTTCTTGTGGCCCATTGCTTTGTCTATCCACTTCTGTTGAATGATTACTTTTCGTGATCGTGTTGTATGGCACTCTTCTTCATCGAATAGACATAACATAGACTCTTTTTTTCCGCAAAATATTAATGGATACATACCCGGGGAATATACAACATGGTTGAGACAAAGGGTTGTTGTCCAAGATTTATATGATTTCATCTATGCCAATGAAAAGATGGTTCTTTGATTACTCTTAGCACAGATTTTTATTTATTCATGTTTTATACACATTTTGTTTGTGGCTGCACTCTATCATGTGGATCAAAGCAAAGATAACTTAGAGCAAAAAGATAGAGTAAATGATATTTGATACTCATAATTCTTCCATCAATGATGAATGAGCCATGTCTTTTGCACAAGGTTGGAGTTCATCATATGCCTTGCTTCATCTCTGATTTGAGTTCATCTCTTGACTTACCCGAATTGGATTTGAGAGTTTTCTGCAGGGGTTAGTCCAACACAATAACCAATGTCTACGCAAGCAATTCTTAGTTCAATAACCAAACTAGACTCCATGTCTAATTCAATTAAGGAAGGCATTTTAACCTAAGCACCACGCTTAATTTAAAAGCCTTTGGAAGTACCCAATTGAAGCACTTCCAAACCAAAGCATACTATAGCAAACAAGGATGACATGAAAGCATTATAGAGATTTATCCAATTAGAGATGAAAGAGCATGATCATGGTGAGGATATATTATTATTTTTATTTTATTTTTTTTCTTTTTTAGATGAAAACAGGCAAGGAACTAAACATGCAATGGATCTACTATGAGAAAACATAAACTAAGCGGAGTGAATGCATGAATTGGTGTAATGAATGCAAGAAATTAAAAGGATAACTGCTCAATAGGTTTAGAGTCCATGAGCAAGACTATCTCACCTTTATTGATCATACTTACCGTGAGGTGCAGCTTCTATGTACGTCACTTGAGATGTGTGTATTGAATTCTTGTGATGGTGACTTCTTCTTTAATCTATACATGGTTAGAATAATAATATATATGAATACATACCTTTGAGATGGCAGGGTTCCAATGTGTGATGAATCTTGAACGATCGTGGCACTCGGGTTCTTTAATCTTTCTATTTTTCTTTTCTCGTGGAATCTTGTCGGAAGGTCGCAACGACATCTTTTGTCCCGTCTATTCCACAACTCAACAAAACAAGGGTAATCCTACTAAAGCTAGTAATATACTAAATTAGCAGACATCAAGATCATTATTAGAATCTTTAGGCCAATTGCTTCCTCGGCAACGGCGCCAAAAAGCTTGTTGGCATTTGTTAAGTGCTAAAAGAATATGAAGGAGTCTGTAAGCGCACAGAACACCTACCATTGTAGCTTTTCCCTAGGATGAGTATTCTAGAGTATCGTATCCACAGGGAAGCTTTGGCTAAAGAATTCTAATAAGTCACAATCATGTATCCACTAACTTAGCAAACCACTAAACTATAGTGAGGAGGTAATTGTTAAAGGATAATTAAATATCAAAGCATAAAATAATAACCTACCTAAGATATCAAAGAATAACTAAACTAATCAAGAGGTCAAAGGGAGAGATCAAGGTTCCTGGATACTTCTCTATTACTTAGGTTCTATGATAGCAATTATACCATAACACTTCGGGACATCAGAACACTAGCCACAGAAAGAGATGAGAAGGGGACTAGGAAGTTCCGACTACGGTCCTACAAACACCAACCCGAACGTGGTGGAATACGTCGGCCATCAGGGCTGTCACCACCTAGGGCTACCACAAACTATCCGTGGGGTTGGGTGCAATCTCAGGTAACCTCTAGTCTAGACACCATGTCTACACTATCAATTACTACTCTAATTATGTCTAACTAGAGCACTCGATGCGAGCGAAGATCCCATGCAATGATATAACAACTATACTAACCAATTATATGAAAGTAATGAAAGTAATAGAGAAGATAAATATATAAATCATAATGTCTCACAAAGGAAGGATATAAGACATACCAAACTCTATAGACATCTCCAGAATAGGAGCATAACTCCACTCTCCTTTACTCTTGATTAGATCTAAGTTAGATCTAATCTAGTTTTAATTACATGGCTAATCTACTTCTAATTACATGACTAATCTACTTCTAATCTACTTCTAATTCACTAATCCCTGAGAGAGAGGTTATCCTTACATTGGGACACCTCTACAACTGAGAGATAATGAATAGAATGAGATAGAATAAATTAGGGTTTAGCCCTGGGGTCAGGGGGTCTTCTTATATAGGCCTTGGCGATGAACGATGACCATTGGATCAAACCGACCTTCAATAACGATGTAGATACAACCTCAAGGTCGGTTACAAACCGACCTACGAAGATGGGTTGGATTGGTTACTGTAGCCTAGCGGCCGCCAGACAGATTTGGGCCGGTCGCCAGGCCCTTGTGGCCAAACCATGTCATCATTCTTCTGGTGTCTTCTGGTACCTTCTAGAGTGTTTTAGTCCACATTTTGGGTCGAGTTACTTCACGGTTAAGTCTTGTCATCGTATGTGAGATATATTCTGGAACTTTCTACATTCTTCTCTGCATTTATCTGTTAAGTCCCTAAAAAGATATAAATCACCAAAGCTCGTGGAATTATGTTAGTAAAACCCCTAGTCTATGTTGAAAATTCATTTTACGCCCTTATTTTATGTTTAGTTGACTATTAATATTATGCTATAACAGGTGTCAACAGATGTCATTTCACAAAGATACCTCTTCTTTGTGACAATGAGTGCCATCAAACTCGCAAATAACCCTGTAGCACACCCTAGAACAAAACACATAGACATCCGTCATCACTTCTTGAGAGACCATGAACTCAAAGGAGATATCGCAATTCGCCATGTGACACCGAAAAGCAACTAGCCGATATCTTCACCAAGCCTCTCGATGAGTCAAGGTTTTGTGCTTTGCGTAGTGAGCTAAACATTCTCGATTCTCGTAACTTGGTTTGAATTTCAGCACACATGCAATTTGTTTGAGACACTAGTTCGACATAGGAAAAGTTTGTGAAAACTTTCATATTGTGTTTCAAAAGGATTTCAAATTCTAATCCGAGATTCAATGCCATAGTTTTGTACTGATGATCTGTCTCTGGCAATGAATCTTGGTATCTCTGTGATCAAGTTTGAGGAGAAATAAGTCAAAAAGTGGCAATATATATGCAGGGACGCCAGCCGGAGTGGCGGTGTCGCGTGCCCTGGCGGCGGCGTGTAAACACGGGCGGTGCAGCGCTGGCGGTGCCACACCTAGGGTTCCTAGACTCGATCTGTCCGAGCCGGTACCGAGCCAAAACATTTTTTATTCTTTCCTTTTCTACCCCCCCGCTCGCCCGTACTTCTTCTTTCTCCTCCTCGCGACTCCTCCCTCACGTCCGCTCTCTTCTCACGTTGAGGAAGGCCGCCGCCCGCTCTGCCACGCCCACCGCCGTCCAAATGTTCGCGCGCGCCCGGCAGCTGCCGTGGCGTCGCCGCCGCCCCGCCGCTCTCTTGCTCGTCGTCGTAGGCCGGCCCCGCTCTCCCTTTCCCCGAGCGACTTCTCCTCTCCCTCTCCCCAATCCACGAAGTCAACAAAGAAGGTAACCTAACCCTAGTTCATGGTTGTTCTTACCCGATCTATGCAATGTGTAGAAATTTCTCATGGATTTGTGTTGATTAGTGATATATGAACTCTAGGAAAGTGATTTGGTTGGATGGAATCGATGGATTTCGTGTTTTAGTTACTTAGATGATTTAGGGGGAGGGCGCGGCATTGCCGTCCCCAAATAGAACTTGACAGTTCTTAGTTGATTCAAACAGCAAATATCCCTCAAATCACCTACTTAATTAAGATAGGAAGTTGATTGACTTTAAATATCGAAGAAACTTTCACTTTAGTTCATATTCATTTTCAATCCATGGGCGATTGGCACACAAATTATGATTTGGTTTCTGAAATTGTGGTAGATAAGTAACCTGTGCTGAGTAGATACATTAGAAAGTTTATTAAAATGAATTTTGACGACATTTGAGCAAGAGGGAGCGGCAGTGCCGCGTGCCTCACACGGCAGCGGCCGCCGTGCACGGCAGCTGCCGTGCCTCCCGCGCGGCGAAGGTCGCGTAGCCCGTGCTTTTACCGACGAAATTGCTCAAAATCATCAAAATTTATTTTTCTAACCTTTCCACTGCATAGATTTGGCCATTTTACTTCCTATCCATGACAGTTTCTGATCAGACTCTAAATCTTGCATAGATGGATCCTGGTGGTGATCCCCATGGCAAAAGGAAGATGAGGGTCAAGGTTGTGGAGAAAAGAGGCCGTGGAAGGAAGAATTTGAACAGAGGGGCAGGTGACAGTAGCAGTGGGTCAGCAGGACTCACTGAGGAGCAGCAGCAGCAGTTGGGGTACACTATTGCCCCTGAAGGTGATCAAGGCACTCCTGAGCACCTTTCTATGTTCGATAACAGCTATATGGTGCAAGTTGAGGGTGTCTTTGAGATGACAGCTCCAGTCAATGATCAACCTATTCCTGTGGTGAGCTACCTCAGGAAACAGAGGGAAGTGGCAGATGCTAGAGCCTACAATGTCTACAATGATGAGAAGACAGAAGGCATTGATGAGAGGTTTTGGGTGGCCTTAAACTCAAACTTCTATCTCACAGTCCTCCTCCATTCTACAAAGAGCAAGATCACCACAGTCCACTACATTGACTTTGAGAGGATGGCAGAGAAGGAGGAAGATGCCTTCAATGAGGCAATTGAGGCTTGTGACAGGTTCGAGCTGACTGACATCATGGCCTTCAGGCATGATTGGAATGAGGAGATCCTGAGTCAGTTCCATGCTACCTACCACTGGGACAGGCAGGCTGATACCATCCACTGGATGACTGATAGGAGACACTACAGGATTGACTTCATCACCTTCTGTCAGATCCTTGGTTTTGGGGCTAATCACGGCGCCACACGATATTCATGAGATTGAGCCCGTTGAGATCAAAGTGATCAGGGATTGTTGGGCAAAGCCCAGTGTAGCTGATGGCAAGAGGAAGGGTCTGAAGGACTTCTTCTATGTGATGAACAACCTTTGCAGGTGCACTATTGATTCCAAGGATGGGGCAGCCTCAGACATCAATGGCTATGCTAGGAACCTTCTAGCCCACTTCAGGAATGATGAAACCTTCAATATTGGGAGATTCATTTAGAGGCAGCTTGTCAATGCTATGGATGATGCTAGGAGGAACTTGCCCTATGCTCCCTACCTCATGTTCATGATTGAGAGGGTCACAGGGAATATCTATCCCAAGGACTGTTTTCACACAGCATACAACATTGAGAAGACCCATGGCTTGGAGGGTGGGAAGACCAGTGGCAGATCTACTACAGGAGGCACCTCAGCTGGCAGAGAGGACTTGGGGGAGCCCTCTAGCTCTAGGCCCAGGAGGCACAGTGGCTCTCGATCCAAGATCAAGAAGTGGATCAAGGCCATCTTTGGGCACTGCGCATACTCAGCTCAGCAGACTTATGAGATGCGCAAGGAGGTGAGGCAGGCATTCAAGAGTGTTAGGGAGAAGCAAGGACTTCCAGTTCCTCCTGCTATTCCTAGGCCACAGCAGTACGACCTCCCAGAGCTTTCAGGGACCAGCAGCTAAGACCAGGACCTCTCAGACTTGCTTGGCTCCTTCTCTCAGCAGGTCCCAGCCCAGGGCGCTCCACTGTCGCTCGCACACGCGGGACCCGGCAGCTTATCTCGAGAGGAGGACGAGGACACCACTTCCAGCCGTCATGATGATTCTAGTGAGGAGTGACGCCGCTTCTTTTCTTCTCTTTTCTATGATCTTTTTGGTGTTTGACGTCAAAGGGGGAGAAAATTAGAAGAAATAAGGGGGGTCAAACTTCTTCGACGACCTGGATGTTTTGAGGATGATGATGCAGCAGCTGTGTGCTTCAGAGTTTAGATCCTTTGAGAGTAATTTATTAGGTGTGAGATCGAGAGAAACTCTATTTTATGTAATAATGCCACCTATGACTTGTTATTTCTCAGATTTGGTCTGTTGAATGTTTAAACTCTGTTTTATGTAATGTGCTGCATGTTTAGTTTCCATATCATGTCATATATGTTTTGGTTGTATCTCTCGTCTGTGCATGCATCTGCGGCGATAGGCGGCGGCAAAGTGACCCTCGGCGCGCGAAGGCAAGCACATCGCTGCGCATGAACACTCTTCTATGCTTTGATCAGTCATATTTGTCATATGTATCACGGCTATATATTTGTGACACTTGTCTGAGCACCCCACAGCAACCATGGATGTAGGGGGAGGCCTTGCACACTTTCTAAATGTGTGACTTGACTCTCATGTCAAGTTGAGAATTCAAATCTCACACACACATTTAGGGGGAGGCCTCACCACACCTAAATATGTGAAATTGACTTCTTATGTCAACAATGAGAATTCAAAAATCACTCACATATTTAGGGGGAGGCTTCTACATTCTTGGCCTTCATAATCTAAGTTTGACTTTACTTCTTATGTAAGCTCTAATTTGGTTGTCATCAATCACCAAAAAGAGGGAGATTGTAAGTGCAATCAAGCTCTAAGTGGGTTTTGGCGTTGATGACCACCGAATTAGGGGACTAATGAGATTTACGAAGATGACATGCAAGGAATAAAATATGGAGTTGATGTACAGGTCCAAAGGTGTCCCATGAGCTAGATGGTGGTGTTTCCGGATGAAGGCGTTTAAATTATTTCATATTTTGAATCTTGAGTTTAGGAAATGCCGTACTATCAAGAGGGATCCTAGGATTCTCGGATACCTATGGACCAAGTGCTCTAAACTTCAAATCTGTCACAAAACTCAACTCCAAGCCTGATCAGCCAACAAATCTTCAAGTTTCACACCTTTTGCTGACAGGCTAGCGCGGCAGTGCCGCGCATGGTGCGGCAGTGCCACGCCTACGCGGCAGTGCCGCGTGTTAAGTGCGGCAGTGCCACACTTAACTCTGATCGTTGGGTCCATGGGGTATAAATACCCATTCTACCCCTCCCACAACGGTCACATGGCTCAGACCTTCTTCCTCCTCGCAAAAAACATAGCCAACTCTCACCTCTTGCTCTCTCTCTCACCTCCATTGAAGCACCTTGAGCTCCCCACTCAATCTCTCACTCTCCACCAGGGATTTTTGAGGGAAAAGGCAACAAACTTCGATTGGACACCGGATCTACTACTTCCCCCACTCAAAAGAGCATTTGGTTCACGTTTGGCCGGAACCCTAGGGTTCTTTACTCTTGGAGCTTGCTCCTAGACGGCTAGGCGTCGCCCTTGAGCTTGCCCCCTTCGTGTGGCAGCCATGGGAGGTTTGTAACCTCACACAAAATCAATACATTACCCCACATCTCTAGGGTTAACTCCCTAGACTTGTGAACGAGGGAAAAAGCAAGCCGGTGGGCAAGCTAAGCCTTGTGTGGCAACCTCAACAACGTGGACGTAACCCAGCCTGTGTGGCGACGGTGAACCACGGGATAAATTCTTGTGTCACTTGTGTTCTTTACATTCTTGCATATTTATCTTGTGAGCTAGGGTTTCGTCCCGATCTATCTTGTTGCAACATTTCTGTCATACTTGGTTAGTTTTCTGTGAGGTACTTGTGTGCAAAAACAAAGGTGAATCACCATCTCTAAGGATACAGCTCTCCAATTCACCTCGAGGTCACCTCTAGGAAGTGACCCGCGACAGTGCCGCGCCTCCCTGGCCGAAAGAAGTTCTATCTTTGTCTGTCAGCTTCACGCGGCAGTGCCATGCCTATACGCGGCATTGCCTCGTATATTTGTACTGACAGCTTGCTGAAGTTTTAACAGGTTGATTTTAGGGGATAAGCCTATTGACCCCCCCTCTAGGCTTCCATCAGATCCTACAGATGCACGGTGATCATCCACCAGCGACTAGACAGCACTACGGCGCGCCCTACTATTCAGGCCGCAAACATTCCACAAGAGGAGAGGGTCGTAATCCATAGAAACCCATTATTGTGACGTTCCAGAAGGGGATTACTGGTCCTCCTCATCCGACAGGATGGCGTCGGCCTTCATAAGCGGAAAGAGGTCCCACATGCCCACCTGCTTGATTGTTGGGACGTGCTCGCTAAAGTGGTGGTTTAGGGTTTACGGTTTAGGGTTTAGGGTTTAGGGTTTAGGGTTTATGGTTTAGGGTTTATGGTTTAGGGTTTATGGTTTAGGGTTTAGGGGTTTAGGGGTTTAGGGTTTAGGTTTGGGGGTTTAGGCCCAGGGCCCAGGGTTTGGGGTTTTCCCAGGGGCCCAGGCCCAGGGGCAGGCCCCAGGCCCAGGCCCAGGGCCCAGGCCCAGGCCCAGGCCCAGGCCCCCAGGCCCAGGCCCAGGCCCAGGCCCAGGGCCCAGGCCCAGGCCCAGGCCCAGGCCCAGGCCCAGGCCCAGGCCCAGGCCCAGGCCCAGGCCCAGGCCCAGGCCCAGGCCCAGGCCCAGGCCCAGGCCCAGGCCCAGGCCCAGGCCCAGGCCCAGGCCCAGGCCCAGGCCCAGCCCAGGCCCAGGCCCAGGCCCAGGCCCAGGCCCAGGCCCCAGGCCCAGGCCCAGGCCCAGGCCCAGGCCCAGGCCCAGGCCCAGGCCCAGGCCCAGGCCCAGGCCCAGGCCCAGGCCCAGGCCCAGGCCCAGGCCCAGGCCCAGGCCCAGGCCCAGGCCCAGGCCCAGGCCCAGGCCCAGGCCCAGGGCCCAGGCCCAGGCCCAGGCCCAGGCCCAGGCCCAGGCCCAGGCCCAGGCCCAGGCCCAGGCCCAGGCCCAGGCCCAGGCCCAGGGCCCAGGCCCAGGCCCAGGCCCAGGCCCAGGCCCAGGCCCAGGCCCAGGCCCAGGCCCAGGCCCAGGCCCAGGCCCAGGCCCAGGCCCAGGCCCAGGCCCAGGCCCAGGCCCAGGCCCAGGCCCAGGCCCAGGCCCAGGCCCAGGCCCAGGCCCAGGCCCAGGCCCAGGCCCAGGCCCAGGCCCAGGCCCAGGCCCAGGCCCAGGCCCAGGCCCAGGCCCAGGCCCAGGCCCAGGCCCAGGCCCAGGCCCAGGCCCAGGCCCAGGCCCAGGCCCAGGCCCAGGCCCAGGCCCAGGCCCAGGCCCAGGCCCAGGCCCAGGCCCAGGCCCAGGCCCAGGCCCAGGCCCAGGCCCAGGCCCAGGCCCAGGCCCAGGCCCAGGCCCAGGCCCAGGCCCAGGCCCAGGCCCAGGCCCAGGCCCAGGCCCAGGCCCAGGCCCAGGCCCAGGCCCAGGCCCAGGCCCAGGCCCAGGCCCAGGCCCAGGCCCAGGCCCAGGCCCAGGCCCAGGCCCAGGCCCAGGCCCAGGCCCAGGCCCAGGCCCAGGCCCAGGCCCAGGCCCAGGCCCAGGCCCAGGCCCAGGCCCAGGCCCAGGCCCAGGCCCAGGCCCAGGCCCAGGCCCAGGCCCAGGCCCAGGCCCAGGCCCAGGCCCAGGCCCAGGCCCAGGCCCAGGCCCAGGCCCAGGCCCAGGCCCAGGCCCAGGCCCAGGCCCAGGCCCAGGCCCAGGCCCAGGCCCAGGCCCAGGCCCAGGCCCAGGCCCAGGCCCAGGCCCAGGCCCAGGCCCAGGCCCAGGCCCAGGCCCAGGCCCAGGGCCCAGGCCCAGGCCCAGGCCCAGGCCCAGGCCCAGGCCCAGGCCCAGGCCCAGGCCCAGGCCCAGGCCCAGGCCCAGGCCCAGGCCCAGGCCCAGGCCCAGGCCCAGGCCCAGGCCCAGGCCCAGGCCCAGGCCCAGGCCCAGGCCCAGGCCCAGGCCCAGGCCCAGGCCCAGGCCCAGGCCCAGGCCCAGGCCCAGGCCCAGGCCCAGGCCCAGGCCCAGGCCCAGGCCCAGGCCCAGGCCCAGGCCCAGGCCCAGGCCCAGGCCCAGGCCCAGGCCCAGGCCCAGGCCCAGGCCCAGGCCCAGGCCCAGGCCCAGGCCCAGGCCCAGGGCCCAGGCCCAGGCCCAGGCCCAGGCCCAGGCCCAGGCCCAGGCCCAGGCCCAGGCCCAGGCCCAGGCCCAGGCCCAGGCCCAGGCCCAGGCCCAGGCCCAGGCCCAGGCCCAGGCCCAGGCCCAGGCCCAGGCCCAGGCCCAGGCCCAGGCCCAGGCCCAGGCCCAGGCCCAGGCCCAGGCCCAGGCCCAGGCCCAGGCCCAGGCCCAGGCCCAGGCCCAGGCCCAGGCCCAGGCCCAGGCCCAGGCCCAGGCCCAGGCCCAGGCCCAGGCCCAGGCCCAGGCCCAGGCCCAGGCCCAGGCCCAGGCCCAGGCCCAGGCCCAGGCCCAGGCCCAGGCCCAGGCCCAGGCCCAGGCCCAGGGCCCAGGCCCAGGCCCAGGCCCAGGCCCAGGCCCAGGCCCAGGCCCAGGCCCAGGCCCAGGCCCAGGCCCCAGGCCCAGGCCCAGGCCCAGGCCCAGGCCCAGGCCCAGGCCCAGGCCCAGGCCCAGGCCCAGGCCCAGGCCCAGGCCCAGGCCCAGGCCCAGGCCCAGGCCCAGGCCCAGGCCCAGGCCCAGGCCCAGGCCCAGGCCCAGGCCCAGGCCCAGGCCCAGGCCCAGGCCCAGGCCCAGGCCCAGGCCCAGGCCCAGGCCCAGGCCCAGGCCCAGGCCCAGGCCCAGGCCCAGGCCCAGGCCCAGGCCCAGGCCCAGGCCCAGGCCCAGGCCCAGGCCCAGGCCCAGGCCCAGGCCCAGGCCCAGGCCCAGGCCCAGGCCCAGGCCCAGGCCCAGGCCCAGGCCCAGGCCCAGGGCCCAGGCCCAGGCCCAGGCCCAGGCCCAGGCCCAGGCCCAGGCCCAGGCCCAGGCCCAGGCCCAGGCCCAGGCCCAGGCCCAGGCCCAGGCCCAGGCCCAGGCCCAGGCCCAGGCCCAGGCCCCAGGGCCCAGGCCCAGGCCCAGGGCCCAGGCCCAGGCCCAGGCCCAGGCCCAGGCCCAGGCCCAGGCCCAGGCCCAGGCCCAGGCCCAGGCCCAGGCCCAGGCCCAGGCCCAGGCCCAGGCCCAGGCCCAGGCCCAGGCCCAGGCCCAGGCCCAGGCCCAGGCCCAGGCCCAGGCCCAGGCCCAGGCCCAGGCCCAGGCCCAGGCCCAGGCCCAGGCCCAGGCCCAGGCCCAGGCCCAGGCCCAGGCCCAGGCCCAGGCCCAGGCCCAGGCCCAGGCCCAGGCCCAGGCCCAGGCCCAGGCCCAGGCCCAGGCCCAGGCCCAGGCCCAGGCCCAGGCCCAGGCCCAGGCCCAGGCCCAGGCCCAGGCCCAGGCCCAGGCCCAGGCCCAGGCCCAGGCCCAGGCCCAGGCCCAGGCCCAGGCCCAGGCCCAGGCCCAGGCCCAGGCCCAGGCCCAGGCCCAGGCCCAGGCCCAGGGCCCAGGGCCCAGGCCCAGGCCCAGGCCCAGGCCCAGGCCCAGGCCCAGGCCCAGGCCCAGGCCCAGGCCCAGGCCCAGGCCCAGGCCCAGGCCCAGGCCCAGGCCCAGGCCCAGGCCCAGGCCCAGGCCCAGGCCCAGGCCCAGGCCCAGGCCCAGGCCCAGGCCCAGGCCCAGGCCCAGGCCCAGGCCCAGGCCCAGGCCCAGGCCCAGGCCCAGGCCCAGGCCCAGGCCCCAGGCCCAGGCCCAGGCCCAGGCCCAGGCCCAGGCCCAGGCCCAGGCCCAGGCCCAGGCCCAGGCCCAGGCCCAGGCCCAGGCCCAGGCCCAGGCCCAGGCCCAGGCCCAGGCCCAGGCCCAGGCCCAGGCCCAGGCCCAGGCCCAGGCCCAGGCCCAGGCCCAGGCCCAGGCCCAGGCCCAGGCCCAGGCCCAGGCCCAGGCCCAGGCCCAGGCCCAGGCCCAGGCCCAGGCCCAGGCCCAGGCCCAGGCCCAGGCCCAGGCCCAGGCCCAGGCCCAGGCCCAGGCCCAGGCCCAGGCCCAGGCCCAGGCCCCAGGCCCAGGCCCAGGCCCAGGCCCAGGCCCAGGCCCAGGCCCAGGCCCAGGCCCAGGCCCAGGCCCAGGCCCAGGCCCAGGCCCAGGCCCAGGCCCAGGCCCAGGCCCAGGCCCAGGCCCAGGCCCAGGCCCAGGCCCAGGCCCAGGCCCAGGCCCAGGCCCAGGCCCAGGCCCAGGCCCAGGCCCAGGCCCAGGCCCAGGCCCAGGCCCAGGCCCAGGCCCAGGCCCAGGCCCAGGCCCAGGCCCAGGCCCAGGCCCAGGCCCAGGCCCAGGCCCAGGCCCAGGCCCAGGCCCAGGCCCAGGCCCAGGCCCAGGCCCAGGCCCAGGCCCAGGCCCAGGCCCAGGCCCAGGCCCAGGCCCAGGCCCCAGGCCCAGGCCCAGGCCCAGGCCCAGGCCCAGGCCCAGGCCCAGGCCCAGGCCCAGGCCCAGGCCCAGGCCCAGGCCCAGGCCCAGGCCCAGGCCCAGGCCCAGGCCCAGGCCCAGGCCCAGGCCCAGGCCCAGGCCCAGGCCCAGGCCCAGGCCCAGGCCCAGGCCCAGGCCCAGGCCCAGGCCCAGGCCCAGGCCCAGGCCCAGGCCCAGGCCCAGGCCCAGGCCCAGGCCCAGGCCCAGGCCCAGGCCCAGGCCCAGGCCCAGGCCCAGGCCCAGGCCCAGGCCCAGGCCCAGGCCCAGGCCCAGGCCCAGGCCCAGGCCCAGGCCCAGGCCCAGGCCCAGGCCCAGGCCCAGGCCCAGGCCCAGGCCCAGGCCCAGGCCCAGGCCCAGGCCCAGGCCCAGGCCCAGGCCCAGGCCCAGGCCCAGGCCCAGGCCCAGGCCCAGGCCCAGGCCCAGGCCCAGGCCCAGGCCCAGGCCCAGGCCCAGGCCCAGGCCCAGGCCCAGGCCCAGGCCCAGGCCCAGGCCCAGGCCCAGGCCCAGGCCCAGGCCCAGGCCCAGGCCCAGGCCCAGGCCCAGGCCCAGGCCCAGGCCCAGGCCCAGGCCCAGGCCCAGGCCCAGGCCCAGGCCCAGGCCCAGGCCCAGGCCCAGGCCCAGGCCCAGGCCCAGGCCCAGGCCCAGGCCCAGGCCCAGGCCCCAGGCCCAGGCCCAGGCCCAGGCCCAGGCCCAGGCCCAGGCCCAGGCCCAGGCCCAGGCCCAGGCCCAGGCCCAGGCCCAGGCCCAGGCCCAGGCCCAGGCCCAGGCCCAGGCCCAGGCCCAGGCCCAGGCCCAGGCCCAGGCCCAGGCCCAGGCCCAGGCCCAGGCCCAGGCCCAGGCCCAGGCCCAGGCCCAGGCCCAGGCCCAGGCCCAGGCCCAGGCCCAGGCCCAGGCCCAGGCCCAGGCCCAGGCCCAGGCCCAGGCCCAGGCCCAGGCCCAGGCCCAGGCCCAGGCCCAGGCCCAGGCCCAGGCCCAGGCCCAGGCCCAGGCCCAGGCCCAGGCCCAGGCCCAGGCCCAGGCCCAGGCCCAGGCCCAGGCCCAGGCCCAGGCCCAGGCCCAGGCCTCCAGGCCCAGGCCCAGGCCCAGGGCCCAGGCCCAGGCCCAGGCCCAGGCCCAGGCCCAGGCCCAGGCCCAGGCCCAGGCCCAGGCCCAGGCCCAGGCCCAGGCCCAGGCCCAGGCCCAGGCCCAGGCCCAGGCCCAGGCCCAGGCCCAGGCCCAGGCCCAGGGCCCAGGCCCAGGCCCAGGCCCAGGCCCAGGCCCAGGCCCAGGCCCAGGCCCAGGGCCCAGGCCCAGGCCCAGGCCCAGGCCCAGGCCCAGGCCCAGGCCCAGGCCCAGGGCCAGGCCCCAGGCCCAGGCCCCAGGCCCAGGCCCAGGCCCAGGCCCAGGCCCAGGCCCAGGCCCAGGCCCAGGCCCAGGCCCAGGCCCAGGCCCAGGCCCAGGCCCAGGCCCAGGCCCAGGCCCAGGCCCAGGCCCAGGCCCAGGGCCCAGGCCCAGGGCCCAGGCCCAGGCCCAGGCCCAGGCCCAGGCCCAGGCCCAGGCCCAGGCCCAGGCCCAGGCCCAGGCCCAGGCCCAGGGCCCAGGCCCAGGCCCAGGCCCAGGCCCAGGCCCAGGCCCAGGCCCAGGCCCAGGCCCAGGCCCAGGCCCAGGCCCAGGCCCAGGCCCAGGCCCAGGCCCAGGCCCAGGGCCCAGGCCCAGGCCCAGGCCCAGGCCCAGGCCCAGGGCCCAGGCCCAGGCCCAGGGCCCAGGCCCAGGCCCAGGCCCAGGGCCCAGGCCCAGGCCCAGGCCCAGGCCCAGGGCCCAGGCCCAGGCCCAGGCCCAGGCCCAGGCCCAGGCCCAGGCCCAGGCCCAGGCCCAGGCCCAGGCCCAGGCCCAGGCCCAGGCCCAGGCCCAGGCCCAGGCCCAGGCCCAGGGCCCAGGCCCAGGCCCAGGCCCCAGGGCCCAGGCCCAGGCCCCAGGCCCAGGCCCAGGCCCAGGCCCAGGCCCAGGCCCAGGCCCAGGGCCCAGGCCCAGGCCCAGGCCCAGGCCCAGGCCCAGGCCCAGGGCCCAGGCCCAGGCCCAGGCCCAGGCCCAGGCCCAGGCCCAGGCCCAGGCCCAGGCCCAGGCCCAGGCCCAGGGCCCAGGCCCAGGCCCAGGCCCAGGCCCAGGCCCAGGCCCAGGCCCAGGCCCAGGCCCAGGCCCAGGGCCCAGGCCCAGGCCCAGGCCCAGGCCCAGGCCCAGGCCCAGGCCCAGGCCCAGGCCCAGGCCCAGGCCCAGGCCCAGGCCCAGGCCCAGGCCCAGGCCCAGGCCCAGGCCCAGGCCCAGGCCCAGGCCCAGGCCCAGGCCCAGGCCCAGGCCCAGGCCCAGGCCCAGGCCCAGGCCCAGGCCCAGGCCCAGGGCCCAGGCCCAGGCCCAGGCCCAGGCCCAGGCCCAGGCCCAGGCCCAGGCCCAGGCCCAGGCCCAGGCCCAGGGCCCAGGCCCAGGCCCAGGCCCAGGCCCAGGCCCAGGCCCAGGCCCAGGCCCAGGCCCAGGCCCAGGCCCAGGCCCAGGCCCAGGCCCAGGCCCAGGCCCAGGCCCAGGCCCAGGCCCAGGCCCAGGCCCAGGCCCAGGCCCAGGCCCAGGCCCAGGCCCAGGCCCAGGCCCAGGGCCCAGGCCCAGGCCCAGGGCCCAGGCCCAGGCCCAGGCCCAGGCCCAGGCCCAGGCCCAGGCCCAGGCCCAGGCCCAGGCCCAGGCCCAGGCCCAGGCCCAGGGCCAGGCCCAGGCCCAGGCCCAGGCCCAGGCCCAGGGCCCAGGCCCAGGGCCCAGGCCCAGGCCCAGGCCTAGGGCCCAGGCCCAGGCCCAGGGCCCAGGCCCAGGGCCCAGGCCCAGGGCCCAGGCCCAGGCCCAGGGCCCAGGCCCAGGCCCAGGCCCAGGCCCAGGCCCAGGCCCAGGCCCAGGCCCAGGCCCAGGCCCAGGCCCAGGCCCAGGCCCAGGCCCAGGCCCAGGCCCAGGCCCAGGCCCAGGCCCAGGCCCAGGCCCAGGCCCAGGCCCAGGCCCAGGCCCAGGCCCAGGCCCAGGCCCAGGCCCAGGCCCAGGCCCAGGCCCAGGCCCAGGCCCAGGCCCAGGCCCAGGCCCAGGCCCAGGCCCAGGCCCAGGCCCAGGCCCAGGCCCAGGCCCAGGCCCAGGCCCAGGCCCAGGCCCAGGCCCAGGCCCAGGCCCAGGCCCAGGCCCAGGCCCAGGCCCAGGCCCAGGCCCAGGCCCAGGCCCAGGCCCAGGCCCAGGCCCAGGCCCAGGCCCAGGCCCAGGCCCAGGCCCAGGCCCAGGGCCCAGGCCCAGGCCCAGGCCCAGGGCCCAGGCCCAGGCCCAGGCCCAGGCCCAGGGCCCAGGCCCAGGCCCAGGCCCAGGCCCAGGCCCAGGCCCAGGCCCAGGCCCAGGCCCAGGCCCAGGCCCAGGCCCAGGCCCAGGCCCCAGGCCCAGGCCCAGGCCCAGGCCCAGGCCCAGGCCCAGGCCCAGGCCCAGGCCCAGGGCCCAGGCCCAGGCCCAGGCCCAGGCCCAGGCCCAGGCCCAGGCCCAGGCCCAGGCCCAGGCCCAGGCCCAGGCCCAGGCCCAGGCCCAGGCCCAGGGCCCAGGCCCAGGCCCAGGCCCAGGCCCAGGCCCAGGCCCAGGCCCCAGGCCCAGGCCCAGGCCCAGGCCCAGGCCCAGGCCCAGGCCCAGGGCCCAGGCCCAGGGCCCAGGCCCAGGCCCAGGCCCAGGCCCAGGCCCAGGGCCCAGGGCCCAGGCCCAGGCCCAGGCCCCAGGCCCAGGCCCAGGCCCAGGCCCAGGCCCAGGCCCAGGCCCAGGCCCAGGCCCAGGCCCAGGCCCAGGCCCAGGCCCAGGCCCAGGCCCAGGCCCAGGCCCAGGCCCAGGCCCAGGCCCAGGCCCAGGCCCAGGGCCCAGGGCCCAGGCCCAGGCCCAGGCCCAGGCCCAGGCCCAGGCCCAGGCCCAGGCCCAGGCCCAGGCCCAGGCCCAGGCCCAGGCCCAGGCCCAGGCCCAGGCCCAGGCCCAGGCCCAGGCCCAGGGCCCAGGCCCAGGCCCAGGCCCAGGGCCCAGGCCCAGGCCCAGGCCCAGGCCCAGGCCCAGGCCCAGGCCCAGGCCCAGGCCCAGGCCCAGGCCCAGGCCCAGGCCCAGGCCCAGGCCCAGGGCCCAGGCCCAGGCCCAGGCCCAGGCCCAGGCCCAGGGCCCAGGCCCAGGGCCCAGGCCCAGGCCCAGGCCCAGGCCCAGGCCCAGGCCCAGGCCCAGGCCCAGGCCCAGGCCCAGGCCCAGGCCCAGGCCCAGGCCTGCGGCCCAGGCCCAGGCCCAGGCCCAGGCCCAGGGCCCAGGCCTGAGGCCCAGGGCCCAGGCCCAGGCCCAGGCCCAGGCCCAGGGCCCAGGCCCAGGCCCAGGCCCAGGCCCAGGCCCAGGCCCAGGGCCCAGGGCCCAGGCCCAGGCCCAGGGCCCAGGCCCAGGCCCAGGCCCAGGCCCAGGGCCCAGGCCCAGGCCCAGGCCCAGGCCCAGGCCCAGGCCCAGGCCCAGGCCCAGGCCCAGGCCCAGGCCCAGGCCCAGGCCCAGGCCCAGGCCCAGGGCCCAGGGCCCAGGCCCAGGCCCAGGCCCAGGCCCAGGCCCAGGCCCAGGCCCAGGCCCAGGGCCCAGGCCCAGGCCCAGGCCCAGGCCCAGGCCCAGGCCCAGGCCCAGGCCCAGGCCCAGGCCCAGGCCCAGGCCCAGGCCCAGGCCCAGGCCCAGGCCCAGGCCCCCAGGCCCAGGCCCAGGCCCAGGCCCAGGCCCAGGGCCCAGGCCCAGGCCCAGGGCCCAGGCCCAGGCCCAGGGCCCAGGCCCAGGCCCAGGCCCAGGGCCAGGCCCAGGCCCAGGCCCAGGCCCAGGCCCAGGGCCCAGGCCCAGGCCCAGGGCCCAGGCCCAGGCCCAGGCCCAGGCCCAGGCCCAGGCCCAGGCCCAGGCCCAGGCCCAGGCCCAGGCCCAGGCCCAGGCCCAGGCCCAGGCCCAGGCCCAGGCCCAGGCCCAGGCCCAGGCCCAGGCCCAGGCCCAGGGCCCAGGCCCAGGCCCAGGCCCAGGCCCAGGCCCAGGCCCAGGCCCAGGGCCCAGGCCCAGGCCCAGGCCCAGGCCCAGGCCCAGGCCCAGGCCCAGGCCCAGGCCCAGGCCCAGGCCCAGGCCCAGGCCCAGGCCCAGGCCCAGGCCCAGGCCCAGGCCCAGGCCCAGGCCCAGGCCCAGGCCCAGGCCCAGGCCCAGGCCCAGGCCCAGGCCCAGGCCCAGGCCCAGGCCCAGGCCCAGGCCCAGGCCCAGGCCCAGGCCCAGGCCCAGGCCCAGGCCCAGGCCCAGGCCCAGGCCCAGGCCCAGGGCCCAGGCCTGGCCCAGGCCCAGGCCCAGGCCCAGGCCCAGGCCCAGGCCCAGGCCCAGGCCCAGGCCCAGGGCCCAGGCCCAGGCCCAGGCCCAGGCCCAGGCCCAGGCCCAGGCCCAGGCCCAGGCCTCCAGGCCCAGGCCCAGGCCCAGGCCCAGGCCCAGGCCCAGGCCCAGGCCCAGGCCCAGGCCCAGGCCCAGGCCCAGGCCTCCAGGCCCAGGCCCAGGCCCAGGCCCAGGGCCCAGGCCCAGGCCCAGGCCCAGGCCCAGGCCCAGGCCCAGGGCCCAGGCCCAGGCCCAGGCCCAGGGCCCAGGCCCAGGGCCCAGGCCCAGGCCCAGGCCCAGGCCCAGGCCCAGGGCCCAGGCCCAGGCCCAGGCCCAGGCCCAGGCCCAGGCCCAGGCCCAGGCCCAGGCCCAGGCCCAGGCCCAGGCCCAGGGCCCAGGCCCAGGCCCAGGGCCCAGGCCCAGGCCCAGGGCCCAGGCCCAGGCCCAGGCCCAGGCCCAGGCCCAGGCCCAGGCCCAGGGCCCAGGCCCAGGCCCAGGCCCAGGCCCAGGCCCAGGCCCAGGCCCAGGCCCAGGCCTAGGCCCAGGCCCAGGCCCAGGCCCAGGCCCAGGCCCAGGCCCAGGCCCAGGCCCAGGCCCAGGCCCAGGCCCAGGCCTTAGGCCCAGGCCCAGGCCCAGGCCCAGGCCCAGGCCCAGGCCCAGGCCCAGGCCCAGGCCCAGGCCCAGGCCCAGGCCCCAGGCCTGGCCCAGGCCCAGGCCTTAGGCCCAGGCCCAGGGCCCAGGGCCCAGGCCCAGGGCCCAGGCCCAGGGCCCAGGCCCAGGCCCAGGCCCAGGCCCAGGGCCCAGGCCCAGGCCCAGGGCCCAGGCCCAGGGCCCAGGCCCAGGCCCAGGCCCAGGCCCAGGCCCAGGCCCAGGCCCAGGCCCAGGGCCCAGGCCCAGGCCCAGGCCCAGGCCCAGGCCCAGGCCCAGGCCCAGGGCCCAGGCCCAGGCCCAGGCCTAGGCCCAGGCCCAGGCCCAGGCCCAGGCCCAGGCCCAGGCCCAGGCCCAGGCCCAGGCCCAGGCCCAGGCCCAGGCCCAGGGCCCAGGCCCAGGCCCAGGCCCAGGCCCAGGGCCCAGGCCCAGGCCCAGGCCCAGGCCCAGGCCCAGGCCCAGGCCCAGGCCCAGGCCCCAGGCCCAGGCCCAGGGCCCAGGCCCAGGCCTAGGCCCAGGCCCAGGCCCAGGCCCAGGGCCCAGGCCCAGGCCCAGGCCCAGGCCCAGGGCCCAGGGCCCAGGGCCCAGGCCCAGGCCTCCAGGCCCAGGGCCCAGGCCCAGGCCCAGGCCCAGGCCCAGGCCCAGGCCCAGGCCCAGGCCCAGGGCCCAGGCCCAGGCCCAGGCCCAGGGCCCAGGCCCAGGGCCCAGGCCCAGGCCCAGGCCCAGGCCCAGGCCCAGGCCCAGGCCCAGGCCCAGGCCCAGGCCCAGGCCCAGGCCCAGGCCCAGGCCCAGGCCCAGGCCTGTGGCCCAGGGCCCAGGCCCAGGCCCAGGCCCAGGGCCCAGGCCCAGGCCCAGGCCCAGGCCCAGGCCCAGGCCCAGGGCCCAGGCCCAGGCCCAGGCCCCAGGCCCAGGCCCAGGCCCAGGCCCAGGCCCAGGGCCCAGGCCCAGGCCTGCGGCCCAGGCCCAGGCCCAGGCCCAGGCCCAGGGCCCAGGCCCAGGGCCCAGGGCCCAGGCCCAGGCCCAGGCCCAGGGCCCAGGCCCAGGCCCAGGCCCAGGGCCCAGGCCCAGGCCCAGGCCCAGGCCCAGGCCCAGGCCCAGGCCCAGGCCCCAGGCCCAGGCCCAGGCCCAGGCCCAGGCCCAGGCCCAGGCCCAGGCCCAGGCCCAGGCCCAGGCCCAGGGCCCAGGCCCAGGCCTAGGCCCAGGCCCAGGCCCAGGCCCAGGGCCCAGGGCCCAGGCCCAGGGCCCAGGCCCAGGCCCAGGCCCAGGCCCAGGCCCCAGGCCCAGGGCCAGGCCCAGGCCCAGGCCCCAGGGCCCAGGCCCAGGCCCAGGCCCAGGCCCAGGGCCCAGGCCCAGGCCTAGGCCCAGGCCCAGGCCCAGGCCCAGGCCCAGGCCCAGGCCCAGGCCCAGCCCAGGCCTAGGCCCGGGCCCAGGGCCCAGGCCCTAGGCCCAGGCCCAGGCCCAGGCCCAGGCCCAGGGCCCAGGCCCAGGCCCAGGCCCAGGCCCAGGGCCCAGGCCCAGGCCCAGGGCCCAGGCCCAGGGCCCAGGCCCAGGCCCAGGCCCAGGCCCAGGCCCAGGCCCAGGCCCAGGCCCAGGGCCCAGGCCCAGGGCCCAGGCCCAGGCCCAGGCCCAGGCCCAGGCCCAGGCCCAGGCCCAGGGCCCAGGGCCCAGGCCCAGGCCCAGGCCCAGGCCCAGGGCCCAGGCCCAGGCCCAGGCCCAGGCCCCAGGCCCAGGCCCAGGCCT